>JAJHNS010000045.1:0-151629 GCA_027564155.1 Gymnocypris eckloni scoliostomus
TATATATATTCCACTGTTATATTTAAAAATCAGGTGGTGCACGTACAGAACAAGCATACTGTTCTGGTGACGAAATTTGCATCATGCACACTGTATGCCACGGACCCTCACGTATGCTTTTGGCTTAACCCAAGTGGGGCATCAGAGGCTGGAAATCCTCACCTAGTGCCTCAGCAATAGTTTGCACATGGTTTTAATGATGTGTGAAGCCTTCTTCCAAACTACCCTGATTAAAAATAAATAAAAGTAAATATCTTAAGGATCATGTCGTTGAGGTTTAGTATTTGAAGTAGTACCTGAATTCTATGCTGAAAATAAAGCTCCCTATGCTCAAAGCGTGATTCAGGGTAGGTTTTCAGTGTGAGCCTGTAATAAACTGGGGTTG
This sequence comes from Gymnocypris eckloni scoliostomus, assembly GCA_027564155.1. Taxonomy (NCBI): domain Eukaryota; kingdom Metazoa; phylum Chordata; class Actinopteri; order Cypriniformes; family Cyprinidae; genus Gymnocypris; species Gymnocypris eckloni. Next base: position 386 of record JAJHNS010000045.1, read on the forward strand.
TCATGGGGTTAGTCATGCACCTCTCTGTACATAAGAGATTAGTGTTGGTGTATATGCACTTTAATGATTAACCTTTACACCAGTGTTAGTGAGGTCACAGATGGCAGCTTCTGGTGTCGGTCAGAACACAACAACTGCTTGTAAGGATTAGCTGTCTATTTATCCCTTTTAGGTATCTCTCTCATTCTGTATCTCAGCACATGTCCTCATAATTTTGCCCAAAGTTTAGTTTCGGATTGCCTTCTAATATACGGCATTTCTCAGTTAAAACTTTATGTGCACCTCTCAGCCCACGTTCTGTAAACATGAATTGTACCCTCTCTGTTCCAGATTCACAGCTCTTTGCTCTTGGTATGATGTTGCATTTGAAAATTGCACTCTAGCTGAACTCTTAGCAAATAGCTGATTCAAAACATCTAAACACTGCTATTCATTGTATAATTGTTTCTCTTGACCTATCGCTCAGAGCAAAGATTGTGTTTTTTAAGCTTTGTTCAGCAGGAACTAAGCGGTTTCGTTCATGTGATGTTCACACCAAACGCAAAGCAAATATACGCATCGCATCACTCACTTTAGATTACTCGCGGGTTGTTTTTCGCGTAACTAAATAAAAACATTGCACAATCAGCAATGGTGGAGATAACTACGATCAATGCTTTGTACCTGTTGTGGAAGTCCCAAATACACCGGAAAGCCAAACGCCACATTTCACAGCACCATCCAGAGGCGAATTATTATTAATCCTGCATTAATGTGTGTTACATTTTACTATTGCCTACACACTGACATAATTTTTTATTGATAGCAGCATCTCTGTAGCCATGCTAATAAAATAAATATACCGCTACAACTGATTTGAATTGTTTTCTATGTTACATATATCATGAATTTCGGGGTGCCTAGACTGCTACAATGGCCGTGTTTCCACTGTCGGGCCAAAAGTGGGCGTGCCAGGGCCAGTCGCGTTTCCACTGTCACTTCTGGATTGATTGTGCCTTGTCGGTGCTTCCTCGGGGCCAACAGCCTGGGTTTTTTTGCCCGACGAAAACCTTGGGCCAAAGTGGGCCAACTGGGGCTAGAGGAGTTGTTATGAACAAAGGCGGAGTTTCTCCGTGTCTGGAGAGCATCAGCACCACAGATCATTTCATAAAGTTACAAGCTAGGCTATAACACCAGCATTAAAGACTTTTAAAATAATTTTAGCTTAACTCGCTTTTCAAACAGCAGCGAGTGTTTGAAATAACTGTTTGAGATCCGATGCGGATTATGATCACACTAAGGTAGAAATAAGCGATGCAAAAGGACTATGCACGCTAGCCATTATCATATGGCGCTTTTCCACTGCATGGTACGGCACGGTACGGTACGGTACGGTTCACTTTTGGGGGGTTTTCCACTGGGTACTGTACCTGGTACCTGATACTTTTTTAGTACCACTTCGGTCGAGGTTCCATGCGAGCCGGTACCGTTACCAAAACGTGACGTGTAAACTCTGCTGATTACTGATTGGCCTGAGAAAATCGTCAATACTGCGTCACTGAACTTGCGACACGAGACCCTCCTCTACAGTCCTACCCGCTAGATTTAAATCAGCACAGCCAGCGAAGGATCGGACGCAACTTCTGTTTAAACAAACGCACATTTTTGCATCAACCACAAAATAGCAGTGTCGTTGTCTGTTGAGGAAGTTCAGACGTTCCTCTCGTTGATAGCCGAGGAGCGGATCCAGCGAGAGCTTCATGGCGCGACATCAAGGAAAAAGCCTTATGTATAACGTTACTTTTGAACTTGCTATATTTACAGAGTATGTTTTCTGTTTATATTTTACCTCTGTATCTGTGTTTTGCTTCAATTAAAAACAATCTGATCGAATAAGTGTACCTCCAGACTATATTAAATATGTATCATTGTATGAGCACGAACGAACCTCTTGAAAAGACAAATGATTAATGCCGCGATTATAAAAACCATCACATAAATAAAAAAACAAGGGATACATTGTACATTTTGAAATATTCAAGCGTTTATTGATAATTCACTTTACAGAACACGCTGCATGAATAGTTAACTAATCAAGTAACGCAGCACACCTGCACGAACATCCCTGCTCTCCTCATCTAACGTTACAGCCCGTGTCACTGCCACCACAGTCTCTGCTGCTGGGGTAAATCACAAGCATTCATAGACCTCTCCATTGCTGTTAAAAACATCCACATGCCGAGAATGAAGAACACTATTCCGTCTCCTTTCTTTGTTGTGAGTTTGTTTGTGGCGCGTTTACGATGATGTCACGCAGTAGAGGCGGCGCAATTATAACGACGCGTGAATAATCCCGCCCACTCTATAGCGGTACTAAATTGCGGTGGAAATGCAACCGACCGAACTGAGCCGCACTGCCGCATCCGAGCCGTGCCGAACCGTACCGTACCATGCAGTGGAAAAGCGCCAATAGTAAACATGATTACTATGATCATGATTAGTTTTCTGTTGGTGAAATGATAGGGCACTGGTGATATGGTAAATGATAGGGTAAGTAAGACACTGATTGTACCTGCTGTGTTGATTGTATCTTACAATGGTTTGCATCATTCGAATCACAAGAATCTCAGCTTTCCAAGCTTTCCACATATGACATGTTCAGCTTTTTGTTTTTTGAGTTTTTGTGTCTGACGACTTTACCCCTAACACCACTAGGGATCCCACCGGTGGGACGCTGGATTCGTAACAGGTTTTAAAATTGTAATAATGTTTATTATTATTATTATTGTTACTAATTAATTCTGTTGTGTCTAAATAAATAAAAATTAAAAACACAAATGATATATGTTTAGGTATCACTAAATGGTGTTGTGTAGTTTATTCTTGTGATGGCAAAGCTGAATTTTCTGCAGCCATTGCTCCAGCTGCACTAAGACTTGGCCTCACTGAAAAAGTTATGTTTGCTAAGAAGTTGAACTTAGCTGTACTGGCACAGCTAAAACAATGGGACTTTATAATTGTCCTTCGGCCCGCCTATGCTCTTATTAGGTTCTGTTGGAAAACTGTTATGCAATACATCTAAATGACAGTAGAGTTGGTCCAACCTCATTGGATTGTGGTTAGACTAACATAACTTTCTTTCCGTAATGGGCAGGGAGAAGCAGATCTGGGATCATGCTGCTCCGGTTGCTACCCTACAGCTTAAGACTGTGCCTTTAATGAGAGGGGTTACATGCCTAGATGCCTGGAGGCTAAGGGAAGCCTTTGGGAACGGCAATATCCTCTTGGAATTAAATTACCAAGTTCAGCTTTGATCCTTTGGAGAGGAGATTTTATTAAGTCCAACATTGGTTTTGACCCCCTCTCTTTTTCTCTCTCTCAACTGCTTCTGTTTTTATTTCCAGCAACTAGGTAGAGAGTGGTGCAGTTGTTGAAGAGGGGACTGTATACAAATATATGAATAGGTGGCTCGAGAATGAGCAGGCTACTATATTTGTGGCCTCAGGGAGTGGTCAACCCCAATTATGTGCTGCTCTCTCTTCATTATCTAATTTTCCCTCTCTCTGTGTTAGGTGCAAATACACAGAATCATAGAGGGAGCTAGGGTGGGCCAGTTAAAATAGGGGTTGTCTTCTCTAGCTGACAGATCTGTGTGTGGTCTTCCAGGATTTGGGAAACAGACCTAACCAAGGCAAAGAGGTCAGCAGCCATGACCATCAAGCTTGGCTCAACAAACCAAGCTTTGCCCAAGACACTCTGCAAGACTGTCTGCAGAAATTACTTATGCTTTCAATGCAGATCGGATGTCGTTGCCTTAAATTAGATCATGCAGATTGTATTGATTGTAGTAATTTCCATTATCAAGCCGAATAGGTGTTGTTTTTGACAAAAAACCTTCTTACTCCCAACTCGCTTGGTCAGGACATCTTGGAGTCATGTTTTAATGCAGGTTTCTCTGTTGGCTTTCAGTTGTTTGCCTTATGTGTCAGATCAGGACAAATTAATTTAAAAATAGAAACAGTTTTGCAGTATATACATTTATACTTTATAAATTACAGATATTTTGGAGCACCTAACCCCACCCCCACACTAAACCTCTCAACAAAATCTGCATATTGACGCTAAAGGTTTCTTATTGAAGCAATGTAGTAATCTGCACTTCAGAAAATTATGCTAAAGGGGTACCCTGTGCATTAAATAGTGACAACAAAGGGTCCTGACCAAGCATCAAAATGTTATTGGTGCCGATACTCTTTTGGGCAGCACACCGACATACAGCACCGTTGCGCTTCGGGTGTCCCAAATTTGAGCTCTGGCTTTCATGATCCTGTCCCCCTCTTTCTCTCCCACTTTGCTTCCTGTCTATTCACTAGCATATCGTAATAAAGAAAAAAATGCCTATCTTTGAAAAATTAATTACTTACAAAAATGTGACGAGTTGGGAGTGAGAATGTGTTGTTTCTGAATGTTGTCATTCTGTACTGTTCCAGGATATATGTTATGGCTGAATTTATTTTATTTAATAGTTTTTTTATTATAGAGCTTTAACGTCAGGATTAAAATGTATTTGACCAATTCTGAGTCGCCACATCACTAAACCATTTCACCAAACACTTTCACCAAAGTCTTTCCTGCACTGACTGCTTGCCTAACCTGAGAAATCTGAGCATGAAATAGTTTGTATTTGTGCTGTATTAAATAGCTTTCTAATGAAAATGGTACTATTATTCATGAAGCTTAGAACTGTTTGGCCTGATGTGAAAAAGCAATTTTAGTTTATACTTTATTGTTGGTTAAAAATACATATTGTTGTAAATTTACTGTGATTGTAATACAAATACACTAAGTACATTTACCTTGTTTATGCAAGTTTTCTTTCGTCCTTCATATTTTCATATTTATCAAAAAATCTCCAGAGATAAATTTTGCAACCACATTCTCAAAAATGTTTAACAGACTGTTTTACAGACCAACCAAAAATTGTGTCAGGGAATAACTGTAGGGAAAGTTATTCCCTAAACATGCTTTGGCATGTTTTGAGTTGTTCTAACAAACTTCCTAATTAAATACTTCTAGTTTCAGATTAAATGCGTGAAGTTTCACCTCAGATCTGCCTTTGTGAACCTAAAGAATATTCAGTGCTGGGAATCCCCAGCGTAATTGCTTCAGGCCGAATTAGCCTGGATTTAGTGCAGTCTGACGCCGCAAAACACAAAGCAAATTCAATGAATGACTGTAAAGCAATCACCAGGAACTACAGAGTCTGTAGTTGGTTCTTTTGGCATAACTAAACAGTTTTACTTGCATAATATTCACTTACTGGAAAATTATAAAGGAAAAGGTTTCAGGTTCAAGGCCAGTTGATGCGAGCCGATAGACAGTGAAGGGTTAAGTGTGTCTCCTGCAGGAGAATAAATTAAATGCAGCCATAATCATTGCAGGAATGCAGTCAGTGTACTCTTGTGAAACACCCCCTAAGCCCTGGCTCTGCTCCACTCTCTCAGCGCCTCACACAAAGATGGCTTTGTTCTCTCCCCCTCTCCCTTTTCTCTTTCTCGACTTTTCATTTTTTTGCCTCCTTCTAACTCTCATTTGTGCTCCTCTATCCCAGTTTTACTTTCCCTCTCTGTCATTCAGCGTTCCTCTTTTCCACTTTTACTTTCTCTTGTTTTCATGGATTCTGGGTTTTTCCCCATACATTCCCCTACTTTTATTTTGTTTGGAAGATCATATTTCTGTACTGCCATGTTTCATTTTGTTCATGTTGTGTAATTGCTTGTTTTCTCTAGAAGAAAATCTTTATGATTTATAAAGAAACTAAGTTGCTGAAAGCAGCAACACAAGAAATCATCCTGTTTTAAATCACCCAACCAAACCCTAAAACCTCACGCAGCCCGATATCATGCTGATACTTTGGAAAACAATATCTATAATGTGCTATTTGTGTTTCTCATATGGAATAATTTAAAATATTATTTGCTAGGTTGTCATATATACTCAGAGGTGGAAAGAGTACAAAAATATTCTAAGTAAAAGTACCATTACATTAATTCAATTTTACTTGAGTACAAGTAAAAATACCAGTCTAAAAATCTACTCAAGTAAAAGTAAAAAGTAGCTAATTTAAAATGTACTTGGTCAAACTCAGTTCCTGGAGGGCCACAGCCCTACAAAATTTAGATATAACCGTAATTAAACACATCTGATCCAGCTAAACTAATCATTTAAGATTATTTGAAAACTAAATGGTATGTGTGTTTAGAGCAGGGTTGGAACTAAACTCTACAGGGCTGCGGCCCTCCACGAACTGTGGAGTTTGACACACCTGGGATAGGCCTATAAATCTCAAACTAGTTGTTTTTAATTAAAATAATAAGTTATTTAGAATAATAAGGTGTATACGCAATCTGCAAACATAGGTATATAGGCAATATGGTGTCTAAAATGCAAGTATCTAAATTAACTTCTTGTTTATTGAACTGTTGTAAAATATATATATATAAATGTATATGTAATCATGCAGAGTTTTGGGAGAAACAAAGTCACTCGTCACTCTTCGTGTGATATTGATTTACTATATGAAATGATATAAATATATACATTTTCTGCCCCTATATCTTCAATTTTGTGATCATTCTAAATGCATTTTACCAGACTGAATCACGCAGTGAAAGAACACACTCTAAATGTGCACGCACTAGTGTAATTACTAGACTTCACTGCACTCTGTAGGAGAGTTTTGTTTAGTTTTTGCAAAATACTGATAATGTCAAATCGCACATCGTTAAAACAACAATTACGGTATTAGCGCAGATGATAGGCTATGTATCGTCTTTTTGGTTAATTTGTGCGAAAACTTTTGCTAAACTGTCAAAGCTTCATTTTAACCACCAATGCAATGATGCAAGTACCTTACCGCTACATGCTTGCGAAGGGTTGATGTTGAGATTTTATAAGCTGCTCGTTTGGTCTCCCGAGGCAAACACAGCTTACACTGCATAATATGGCCAGGGATTCACTTCGTTTATGACAGGGTTTTGTTTTCAGCTGGGTCTGCACCATAACGCCTGTCTTGTCCGTCTATCTTTCTTGTGATTTTAGCACCAGTTTGTTCTCCTGCCCATTATTTACTGCCGTAGTTTTTTTTTTTACTCAGTAATTAATGTGTTTTAAAATGTAGCGAAGTACAATACTTCAAACAAAATATAGTAAGTATAGTAAAAGTAAAATTACAGTTTTTAAAAATTACTTTAAAAAGTAGAAGTACACAAAAAAGCTACTCAATTACAGCAACGTGAGTAAATGTAATCCGTTACTTTCCACCTCTTAATATACATTAATGCAAAATTGTGTTTTGCATTGTTACTGATGACCAACATCGAACCAACCTGTTTGCAAAACCTCGAGAAGCTATAACCTGACCAAGTGTTATGTTATGTTGTGAGCCACTTCCCCAAGCTCATGTTAGAAAGTCATTGAGAGAATTGTCCTGCTGAGAGGCGGTTCATTTTCGGTTACTGATTTACCCAATTGTAGGGTAATTTCTGAAAATTTGTTCCTTCTTGGCTGATCAATTAGTGAAAAAAACGTGCAAGAACTGGCGGGTTTTCTTCTAGGAAACGTCATCTGCTCACATCCCGGACTGCAGCTGCTGCTCTGTATTCCAGCCACACATGCATCCATGTGAATATGGAAGTACCAAACGAAAGCCTCTGCATTAGCAATGTTTCCCTTAAGATTCATTCGTTTCACAGGTGCTGGTGCTTTACCAGTGCCAATTGAGTGTATGTGTGTGTGCACACAAGCGCATAGGCAGATTTCTCTCTGTACTTATGTGTCAGTGTCATTGTAGAACAGAAACCCCCTTCTATTTAAGTGCTAAAAAAAATGACTCACCCAGTCCCAGCTGCAAATGTCCATACTCCAAGGACTCAGTGATCCTCTTTCAGCAGAGGGCATTGCATACATGGGTACCAAAACTCCTGAAAGTAAAACTGGCTGTGAAGTAAATTTCAGTCAAACCCAGACAGAGCCCTGTCAGTTGGATACATTTTCCTGATCCCCGAGGCCTAGCCTATAAAGAATGATGTTAAGTTGAGCTTCATGAACTACCCTGACCCTACATCCAATGAAAAACAAGCCTGCAAACAATGGTGTTTATTGTTAATGGTGGTTATCATCCGATTCATTAAATTTATATCGAGATTATGTAAGGGCAATTACACAACTGCAATCCCCCCTTTCTGTTCAACATATTTTGGCTTGAAAAGCCGCAGTGTCCTCAAATCTCCACAGAGGAAATGAAGCATTTCTGAATCAGAACATTTTTGCTGATGTCCCCAGCCTTGACTCACAAAGAACAAAACGAGGCTCTTATTAATCTGCCCCTTTGCCAGGCTACATGGAGGATTTGCGAGTTCAGTGGGATCTGCAGGAACAACAAGGGAACAACGGAACTCTTCATCCTGTCAGGAAAGCATGGCAGAGGATTCTGGACCTACGGCCTGTTTTCAACTTATTTGAAGCCTGGGCAACATGAAAGTACCATTTATTTATTTTTACCCAGCATGTCTTATCTGAAGCCTCACATTATTTTCACACAGATAAACTTGAAACAAAAAGCCTTGGTGGACTCAATTTTTCCAGCAGGGTGAGGAGTAGAGGGATTTTACAGAGCTGTACCATGTGTCTTGGCCAGTACCGCACTGACTCATTATTAGCAATCAGTGTTAGATCTGGATGCCTTTAACTGTTGTGGTTCTGTGCTCCCATGATTGTGAAACGTTTTTCGAGCTGCTCATCTCTGTAATTTAGCAATTTGGTTTGATTATTGTGGGGGTTTTGTTTCAACCAAAACCAGAATAGCTCGGGGGTTTACTAATCATTTCTGTTTCCTAAGACATGCTACTCAAGTGCAAAAACAGATTCTGATGGGGCTGACAGGTTCTCCGCAGCTCTGGTTTCTCAGTGTCCAGACTGATGTGTCCCCTAATGAGAAGTTTTCTGGACTGCGGTTCTCCACGTGAAGGGGCCCTTTCTATGTTACCTTATAGAGCAGCAGGTTTCACTAAGGTGTTCATTTCAAAAAACCTTTTATCTCCTCCTCCCAGCCCTCCAGACTCCGTCTGAGCTTCATAAATCAAATAGGTAGAGTCGCAGTGATTGACATGAGAGCCCTCAAGAGGAGTCGTCTCTTGTTCGTTCTGTGCTTGTCCTGGTTCAACAAGTTGGGCCTGGCGAACCGGAATGCTTATTTTACTTCTGTACTACTTCTTGCTACTACTAGTTCTCAAAGCACTTATATGCCATTTCCAAAGGGCAGCATTAAGAACAGTGAGCGTCAGGCCATGTACACCCCTCCTGAGCTACAGGCTTCCATTCACTATTTCCTGTCTCGCCACTCTTGAAAGGACTTGCCCCATGTGTTCTGCTTTATGAAGTAATAAAAAAGCGTAATAGCTCTCATCTATTCTTGTTAACTGCACAGTGTGCGCTTGTCTGAGTGTGACAAAGGGTGAGAGAAAGACTGAATATGAAGTAAATTTGGAGCGGCCTCCTTGAAGGCATATGTAAACATTTACGGTTTGTCTCAAGCTGCTGGTGTGATTACAGAGGCCGTACTGTACAGAGGCAGTCAAATGGAAAATGCAGAGCACATGAGTATGAGTGGCCTACTTGCTGGAGAGCATTTCCCAACCACTCTGCTTCACGGTATTAGCAGGGCGCTGCCTCTCGAAACTAATGTGTTGCATCTGATACAGAGACTTGTTAGGAGATTCAGTCAACATCCGTTTACACTCTGTTCAAGTATGTTTACGGATTTGATGCCGTAGTATAGGGAGGGGATCATATTTGGCAGCATAGAGTGATGCAATGGAAACGCAACCAGATGAAGTAAATAATTATGTTTGTAAGCAGCATGTTCACACTTAGAACATTGTAATACCAGCCGTGTGAAATCATCAATCTTTGTTATGATGTGTCATGTGTTTTTACTGGTTGTTATTGCTTTACGGGGAACTGGAGAAATCAGTCATGCCTTTTATTACTCCAAGCATGGAGGCTGCCAGTGTGTGGGATGCTAATATCACTCAATGCATGCCATGGGTCTTAAAGGCGTTCACATTGATAGCGATGTGCGGTCAAAGCGACAGACATCATTATATTTCAGTGAAAGCCCAAGTAACGGAGATTGTTGCTGATGCAACAACTTTATACAAATTGGCTAAGCAATGCAGGGAGTGCCTACAGTGATATTCCAACCAATACAGATGTTTTGTGCTGCCAGTACAGGGCTCGACATTAATGATTGTCCTCTTGTCCGGGACAAGTGGATTTTTTGAGGGGGCAAGTGAAGGAGAATTGTACCCGACCGGACATGTAACCTGGTTAAAACATAAATAACTAGGGCAAAATTTTGGTGAGAATGATTCTGATTTTATTACTTTCAGTGTAAACGGGGACTGATGGTGGATAATGTATCAAGGTTGCATCAGTTAAGTCTTGTGCAGCCTATCCGACTTGTGGAAAAATCTAAACTATCAGGCGCAACAGGACACATAAAGAAACAAATAGGAACAAACATACAGCGGTAGAAAAAAAGATAAATATTGTATATAACATATGATACAGGTAAGCAACATCACATGACCAAGCACCAGCACAATTGCAAATGTGGCATTGATTTTATACAACAGTAGTTCAATAAACAAGTAGTTAATATTAACTGTCTTGTATTTTAGACACATTATTGATCGTTTTTGCTAACGAAAATAGTTCTAAGCAAAGCCAAAGCAGAACAGTTGCGCATCTCCGAGCAATACACAGCAGTGTTTCATTACTGAATGATTCAGCATTTTTGAACAAATCAAGTCAATGATTCGGTAAACCATTCATAAAGACCGTCACTTGCTTTATTTATTGAATGAATTAGCTATTTGGAAGAATTGGTTGAATCAGTGACTCACTCATTAAGACAGTGACTTGCCGTCACCTACTGGTGGTTTGGTTTCATATTTAAAAGTATCATTGCATTTTTCCAAAATGTCAGATTTATGTAAAAAAAAAAAAAAAAAAAACATTAATCTTATAATATTATTAGGGCTGTCAATCTATTTAAATATTTAATTGCGATTAATCGCACGATTGTCGTGAGATGACTCGCGATTAATAGCACATTTTTATTTGTTATAAATGTACATTAAATTAATACTTTTCAAGTTTTTAATACTATAATCAACATGGGCATGGACAAATATTGATGCTTTATGCAATATATGTATATTATTAGTGAAACCATAGTTAACATTGAGCATGAAGAGTAGACATGTTTCAAAGGTAATAGATGTTTTTCAAAGAACTTGTTCTATTGTATTGTATTAGACACATAAACAAAGAAATACCAGGTTCCCATTACATCTCTTTCTTTGCACTGAGCAATTTACTGACACAAACCTGTTTACATTTTCACAGGACAGCTCTTCTTTTGAACATGCAAAATGTACATAGCCTATATTATGTATTATTGCATTTGTTTGCCTTTCTGTGCCCACATACTGTATTTTGATGCAGCTAAATTATCAATTTTTTTATATTTATTTTACTGTTTCTGTTGTCAGACAACGGGATGAATATGAAATAGTGACTGGAACGCCACCCATTAAGACTACATAAACAGCTCTCCTGTCCAAGATGTTAATCTGCACAAAAATCCACATAATCGAGCCGTCCTCTGATGAAATCAAATACACATAAGATAATAACATTAGCTGTGCTGTGATTTCGGCTATACTTGCATGTAAAATTAGAGAAGCAAGCAACATAATATCTGTGTTTAACCTAAAACCCTGCTCCTCTCTGCCGCACGCTAAACAGAGCTGACAAACACAGAGAGAGAGAGAGAGGTGTGTGCGCTGGGAGAGCAAGACCTCGCGAAGTACCAGCGATTCTCAGAAACTAGGGTTGGGCCCTTTTTTGAAGCGTAAAAAGTCACTAAAGGGTCTTTAATGTTGCTAAGTTGGCAACACTGTGCATCTCCATTTCTCCAACTACGGGTTGGGCCACGGGTCAAACAGAAAATACCAGTTGCGTTAATCGCATGTTAATAAAATTGGCGTTAAAAATAATTTGCGTTAACGCCTTAACTTTGACAGCACTAAATATTATTGATGCATTTGCAATTTTAATGTGTAAATGCATTTATGGGACCTCTTATCTTCATTAAAGTAAATACTGAGTAAATCAGTCTGAGTAAAAACATCTAAAGGGCACTTTCGATGCAGCTTCCGTGTTTCCTCTGCAGTGCAGAGATGAGTTTGTTGATACTGATTTCGTTTGAATGGTAACAACCATACAGAGTCTAATTATTCTAACTGAATGTATTGATACAATTTAAGAATTTGATGTCAATGAGGACATACACGTAGTAAGGTTAGGAAAATAAGTTAAAAAGTGTCCTAGAAATCAATTTAAGGTAAATATCACAAATACGCTGCTGAATAAAGTAAGACATCATAGAGCAGTGATGAGACCATTGCTTCAGAATGGATTACATTTACACCAACAACAAAAAAAAAAAATGTTTTTGGCTCCGGACAAGTATCTTTTTTACTCAGACAAGTGAATGACTGATTTACTTGTCTGAAGGACAATCACATACCAAGGCTTAATGTTGAGCCCTGCAGTAGGAACAGGGCTTCACTGGAAGTTTGGTGTTCATGTATTTGCCTTCTATTCTAGGGCCCCATCATGAGGTTTGGACTCAAAATGAAACAAGACTAGCACCCAGCCTCATGGGAGACGTTTTTCTCATGAAAAACCAGAGCTTGGGCATCAAGAGGTTTCATAATAAGCAATATAGCCACAGGAATGACAGTAGCAAAACATAGCTGGATGTGTACTTAGCCATGTTCTACATTGTCGTCTCCCACAAACCTGGCCACATTAAATTTGGCACTCATTTCCCTCAGCTGCTCACTAGGAGTATGTTTGCATGGGTTTTCTGGGAATTCATATTAAACGTTTAACCACTTGGTTCCTTACCAAGACTAAAAGCACTATAGATTACAATGGGGACCAACCTAACGGCTCTATTTCCTCCGCAAACTTTCACTCAAATTGATGTCTGTGTATACTGTATATAAGTATAATATTTTCATGATGTCAGTCTGTGCCAAAGTAAAACCAACCCCTATTTTTCTTGTCACGTTTGTTTTGGAATCTTTTTTTTGTAGTGTTTACCAGAAACATGAACCACTTAAATCTAATAAGGTAAACTAGGGAGACAGTGGTCAGCACTAAAGGGTTGCTCATAGGTCAAATAAAGGGATAAAGAGAAACCTTGCAGATGCCAAGATTTAGAAAGAAATCATTTGTATTCACGTTTTGTTGATCATGGGTCATCTGTGATAATATATATTAGGGATGTAACAGTTCACAAAATTCATGGTTGGGTTTGATACGACAAAACACGACACAGTGGTGTCACGGTTCGGGACGTTTTCGATACGGGGGTAATTTGTTACGCAAAATGTTGAAAATATTTCTGTTTTCTTGTGGCCCATACATAGTGGGAAAAAATGAGAAGAAACTTATTTTGTGAAAATACATTTTTTTTAAATATTTAATCGAGGAGTAAATAGCCGAATCTTTTGTTATCATCGCAGCATGACAGTTGTGTGGTCATTATTGCGGAGAAAATACATTTTAATCTTAATTTAATAATAAAAGTAGCTTCATATTATATTAATAATATGCCTAATAAAATAAGAATGTAACCAGTCTACATTTATTGAAAATGCCAAATCCTCTTAATATTGCCAATAATTGATGTTTTTGACAATATCTCTGGCTATCATTGATACAAGATCATCGTCTTTCGACGCAACCCAGCAAGAGGAGGTTATCGCGGGGCTTTTCGCAGCACGTGCCCGTCTGCTATGCCACTGGCACAGCTGGGGCAATTTGTTGCTTGTTACGTCATTTTACGTCTTGTTGAACGCAGTGGCACTGAGAAAATTATATTTCACGCACTTTATGTTCTTTTATTTTCCAAATGGTATGAGATTAGTCCAATGAATCGTTCGTTTTGTAATACGTATTGAAACAAAAGCCTCGTACTGAATGGTTCAATACGAATATGTGCATCGTTGCACCCCTAATATATATATATATATACAGTGTTCGAATTGTCAAAGCTCTTGGGGTCCCCTAGAGGTCTCAGCTACCGACCGAACCAGCGGGTCCCGAAATACTGTCGGGTTTCGGGTCGGGTTTCGGGTTAATGTTTAATGGATAGCTTCGGCTCGGTCGGGTCGGGTCGGGTTTGTAGCTAAACCAAAACTATATGCAGAGGCTTCGCTGCTTTCATAGACGCACGCACACACATATCAGAGATCGCGCACAAACAGCACAGAAACTTTTATTAGTAAAATAGCTTCGACAGGCTACTGACTCGCAAGTCACAACATTATATTTATCTGCAATGAGGCGCAAAATCGCTGTTTTTGAAGTAACTAAGCCTCATTGCTTGTAGAGAGAGACGCGCAGACGCAGGTTCACATGCACGCGCAACTTTCCTCGGTCTCTCGCTCGGTCTCTCTCTCTCGCTCGCTCGGTCTCTCTCTCTCTCTCTCTCTCTCTCTCTCTCTCTCTCTCTCTCTCGCTCGGTCTCTCTCTCTCTCTCGCTCGGTCTTTCATAACTTTCATAACTGGTAAATGTTTGTGAAATGGCAGAGCCTTGATTAATCCGTTTCTTTGCATGCAATCGTGAAATGCAATCTTTTTCCTTTTTTTTTTTTATTCGTTTTGGGCGGTGGGGGGATTTCGGGTCGGGTTCGGGCTCTAAATTTAACTGTGCCCCTCGGGTCAGGTCGGGTCGGGTCAGACGATCTCGGGTACGGGCCGGGTTCGGGCTTCAGTTTTGAGCCCGTGCAGACCTCTAGGTCCCCCTAACCAGACCCCCTCCTCCGTCCCCTTAAAAGAAAAAAATATTATGATATGATTAAGATTTGTTGTATTGTCCTCGTTATCATTGCAAAAACTAAGATAAAAGCTTATTTTATGATGATTAGTGAATTATGTGTACCAAACAATCACTAAACAAAAAAAATGACATATCAAGCCTAGGGGTGTGCGATATAGACAAAATATGATATCTCAATATTTTCTTGGATTTTATCGAAAACGATAATCAGACAATCTTTTTCTGAGTGGTGTCGTGCTGCAGGACTGCCGCGGACAGCTGACTTGTAAAGTTTTTGATAGCCTATTCTTCATATTCTGGGGCTGTTACCAAACAAATAAAGTCATTATCAACAAAATTAATATTTTCAAATGTAGAGGCAACACAGAAGCTACATCTGAAGAGGGATTTAGATGTATTTATTTACACACTGTTTAATGCAGGACATGAATGCATTTAATTTGCAGTTACAAATGCGTACATAATGTTTTGATATTTAATCCTAAAACATTAAATACTGATATTTGAAATTATAAAAAAATTGAAAAGGTACTTTAAATGTGAAATTAAAACTGCAAGTGGGCAAATATCACTCTTAAGTGAGCACAGTGAGTCTAGTTAGTGTTTAAGCACTCATAACTCGTATAATCTGTATGATAAATACATTTCTTTACTTTTATCATACATACATAATGTACTTTTGTTGCTTATGTTGAGGGAATTCGTAGTTAATTATTTATTTATTTTTTAAGTTTTTTGCTTGTTAATTGCATCGCATTAGCTTTTATTTAACCAATAAAAGTATATATATTTTTTTTTAATCCCCAAAAAGTAAAATTATTGAAAAATGTCTGCACACTCCACACAAACTGGCTGTTTTTTGTTTTAAGGCGATTCATCTGCGATTATGAATATGATATTGCGTAGCTTGTCAGTGATCTACGGCTTAATGCACGTGATGGAGATTTGCTACTAATCACAGAACCGGCTTTACTGATGCATCTCGCGCATGAGAATCGCATGCGATTTATCGAGCAGCCCTATCTTAGATGTTTTAATGGTTTAAACCCCACTAAAAATATCGCAATTTATTTGTATGCTTTTATGTTTTCTAGGGAATGAAAACCCAGAAGGTGTTTTAAATCAAGGAACAGATCCAGGGCTTCAGCCAATCAGAGTGAGGACGGGGTTCATCCACAACCTTTCCCAGGCCACACCTTCTACTTATTAAAAACGTCCTTTGGCCGCAGAACGCAGTGGATGCTATTGCCCTATTTAAAGGCCAGTAAACAAATGTGAAGTGACTAATGTTTTCTATGTCAGTTAAACTCTCCATTCCATCCATTATTTGAAGATAACGACGTTTGATGATGTATTTGAACATCAAGGTTATTTCGACGGTCATTTGATTACTATAGTGGCTACCATGAGGTAAACAGAATTTGATATTTATCATCCACCATAGCTATTTCTAACACCGTGACTGCTCTAAAATTTCTTTCAGGTTCAAGCCATGGTTAAACATTGCAGGAACATGTGGTGGACATATACAAAGCAGACGGATTGGACTTGGTAGAACATTACCTCAGTTTTCATCCAGTTAGAAAACTGCAACATCAGTCAGCTATTGATTGACAGACGTATCTTTCCTCTCGCTGGTCATGTGATAAGACAGCAGTCTTGGATAAATATTTCTTGACCCTGACTGGCCGTTGCCATGGCTTCTATTCCCATGACTCCTGTTCCCATGGTTCCTCTGCCTTAAAAGGAAGTGTGTCTGATTAGATGAACAATGGTGTTATTTTGGGTGGTTCCTTATTTTTCGCCTTGTTTTGCTTTTGGTTGTATATGTGCACAGATACGCATTGACAAATTCATTGTATTTATTTGTATGACCCGTTTCTTCCTAGTACAACTTTTATAGAGTTCTAACATTAATAAATGCAAACTCAAAGTCTTCCAGACTCTAATTATTTTGATTTAATTAGCAGATTCTGCTGACAGTGCAGATGACGGTGACATCTTTAGCTCTCGGCCAGCAGTTAAAGTCAGTTGTGACAGCCAAACCCGCAATGCTGAGTAGGTGTTCTTTCTGTCCTCTTTCTGTATATCTCTTCTCCCTTCCCCCCATAAGCGGGCTGATAGACTGAGAGTTTACATGTTTTGACAGATTCTTTAATGGTTGACCTGTGGCGATATCGCTGCCTGTGCCTGTACCGAAGGGAGGAAAACTCTCCTTCCTTCCAAAGAAACTCCTTCATCCCCTGCAAAACAGAAGGCTCTGGAAATAAAAAAAAAGTATGTGAAAATCAGAGCAGAGAGTGGGTGCAAACTCCACAGCGATCTGTGCTCATCCTTCACATCAGGCTTCGTCACAATACAAACCAGCCACACAAAAAGATCATGCACACATCTGCTTGGGGCTTGATTTAAATATAATTGGATGCTTGTGGCCTCAAGTCAATTCTGTTTAGAACTTTTTGTTTTGTTCTGATTTCTGAGGCTTATTTAGTTATTGCACTGGCTTGAGGTTAAACCAATAATCACACGTTTCCTAAACTTGAAACTCCCCGAAATGCCCCTTTTAGTGCAAATCATTTCAATCTTCTGATCCTCTGAACTCGAGAGCAGAGCTCTTTTTTGTTTATTCATTGCCCTCTTAAACACTCAGAGGAACAAAAAGAGCTGATAGAGGAATTACAAAGTCTATGCGAGTATTGCTCAACTGCAACTTTGGCCTTATTCCTCATGTCTGTTCTTAAAGGGCCAGTGACACACAGCCCTGGTGCAAATGAACACGAACTGTCAAGTGTGTGTTCTTGACAGAATAACTAACATTTACAGCATTTTTTCTTAAAATGACCAACACAAATACGGGATTGCTGTTATGCTACATAATATTTTAACCCTTAAATGCATACCTCGGGTCTTTAGCGACCCGGTACATAATTCTCTACCCTCTCCCTCCTTCATCTTTAAAAGTTAGACATCAGCTTTCTTAGTATTCCTCAATCTATTCATTAATATAACAAGAAAAAAATAGTAAATATAAAAGAATGGCAGTTTTCTGAATAAGCTTTTGTAAAAAGTGTATAGGGTCACTAGAGATCCGAGGTATGTAAATGTGTATGTTTTTTTGCGCAACTATATTTACATTCATGCATTGCTCACCTAAAAAAATTATATTGTGTCATTGTTAACTTCCTCATGAAAAAGAGACCCAATGACAAATATACAAAAATAAATCATATATTTTTATGACTAGTCTTCAGTAAGCAGAATGAACAGTAATGTCAAATTTTGATCATTTTCTTTTCTTTTTTCTGCTATTTTTTATTCATTAACTTTGTTCTTACAGTAAAAACTGTAATTTTGTATGACATTATTACGAATTTAAATACCAAATTATTTTAATATATTTTAAAATGTAATTTATTCCTGCGATGCACAGCATCATTACTCCAGTCTTCAGTATCACATACTTCAGAAATAATTCTAATATGCTGATTTGCTGCTCATAAAACATGTCTTATGATCAATGTTGAAAACATATGCTTCTTAATTGTGTGTTGAAACTTTGATACACTTTGATGATTGGAAAGTTAAAAAGACTAGCATTTATTTGAAATATATATAATGTTGTAACAATCTAAGGCCCGGTTTCACAGACTGGGCTTAGACTAAGCCAGGATTAGGCCATAGTTCAATCTCATTTTTATCAACACAAACGAGTAAAATTTGGTTAGTAAATGACAACAGGATTTTCCATTTTGGGTGAACTATTTCTTTAAAGACCAAAAGCTAAAGCAGTGAAAGTGCTGAACTTTGTACAACTCAGATGGCCATCTGGCTATGATTGTATTCATGATCACAGCTTTCCTCAGGAATTCTCTCTTCAAGGGAAATTAAACTAAAACCAAGCAAAGACTGACAGTACTCGCAGAGCATACATGCTTGTTCTGTGACGTAGGGAGCAAACATGGACTGTAAACTGCTATTCCTAGCACAAGACCCATCCTGAGTGTTAATACAGTAACAAACTGTCTGTTCTCAAGGTCCTGTGCTTCCTATCTAGTAGTCCCGTCATTGCCAGTACTTTTGAATGAGATTCAAAAAGCCTTCTGTGCCAGGAAAAGACATAGTTCGGGAGCTTTTCACATCCTTTCTATTGGGCCGGGACAGAATTTTGATTTCCTGGGTTTGAGCACTTTTCCAGGAAAACAGTTTGAGCTTTTTAGCTGGTTCATTAACAGCCCCCCATGTCATAGCATTCAGCTGTATTGGGATCAGTGTGGAATGCAAGTTGGTGGAGGAATAAGAATTTATCCAGGGAGAATGTCAAAATATGGCATGAAATAATAAGCACAGCTGTTTGCATTAGAGTTGGGTATCAGAGCCAGTGGCCTTGCTATGCTGAACTTACAAAAACAACTTAAAAAAAAAGAGACAAGGTCAGTTTGCTTATAAATAGGTATTTTATTGATTTAAACTGCAATCTGTCATTACAAAAGAAACATATTTATGTGAACAGCAGTAGCATCTAACATAGGACAAATTCAACTGTAGCTCTCTCAATGTCAATCCTGTTAACCTCGAATTTCAACTAAAATCTTTATAATGACTGTATTACAATCCTAAAAAGTTCAAGACTCTTGGAATGTACTGTTAGGCACTTAGCAAGTAGAAGTGGTCCAAAACCTGTAAATAAATAAGAATTTTGAGTCATAACAAATTAAAACAACACATGCTTGCAGGTGTACATAACATGGTTTCAAAACGGGCAAAATAAATACACAAATGCATATTTAACAATTCCCTTATTAATCGTCCATTTAGATGAAAATTCTGCGATCAGAGGTTCGGACCATCGCGCGAGGGTCATGAAATTTGGACTATAATGCATTTATTGTCTACGATTTGTTCATACCAAAATGAGTCTTAATGAGAGGATCCCAGTCTAAACATCAGAATTCTAAAATCACAGGCACAGGACTGTTATTGTCAAGACAACTCGGCTTACATTCTAGACGGTCGGAGCCAAATAATAAAGGATTATAGAGGCATAAACATCCTGGAACTGCAGTCCAACATTAGGGAGAAAAATAATAAATAAAATGCAAAAAAATCCTCTTTGCATTCTCATTTTAAATTAAGTTTCACTTTCAAAATAATTCAAAATGTCATTGCAGTATAATATATTAACTGTTGAAACTTTATGAAAAAAGATCTTCACAATCTTTCGATTAATAAGATCATAATTTAACATAAAAGAAAATATATTCTATTGTTTCATTATCCAGATAAATACAAACAAAATAAAAAAAAATGCTTACAATCAGCAATAAATACATTTTTGATAAGTTAAATAAGCACTGACAAGCAAAGCTTTCAGTTTGAAAGTTCTCGTTTCCAAACAGAAAAGACCAACAATAATTGTAATGATGCAATAATAACTATATTATAACAATAATAGGGGAAATACAATATTGAATTAATGATAGAACATTTCAACGATCTGTTTGCAACGAAACAATTAGTGGGCGCTGAAGTCACATCTTTAGTGGTAACATGAACAGGAAGGAAATCTTCTCACTTACATAATCCAACAACCAGAACACAAAATTTTAACGCAAGGGATCACATGTTCTAGGGATAATTACCACGGTAACAGCACATTCAGCACCACTAGACGTACAAATATATTTCGGAATGATTCATACAAATCTAAGAAGGGTTTGATTATTTTTCTTGAAACCTTTTCTACCCCAGATCTCCGAAAATCAATGTGATGGAGCAAGTAGGAAACAAATAGTTTGATAGGCACTTAAAGTCCTGAGGATCTACCGGCGAGGGTCTTCTGCAAGAAATGTGGCACTTCCAGGTTTGTAAAGCACGTCATTGTTATAATATTCAGTAGATTATTCGAAAAAGATCCTTGAACAATTTTGAAAGCTCTGCTTATTAGTTTGAACACAATTAACTAAATCTGGATTTGTTTAACATGTTCTAGTGAGGATTTCGAGACCTCAATGTTTAAGTGGGCCTTGAGGGCAACAGATCGATGTTTTTGCATTATGTCAGGCATGTTAAAGACATCTAGGGAGGCTTGGGAATACACTTAAGGTTGATGCTACTGGGTAGTACACTTTTTGATTTGACTCAGTGGCTACGAGAACACTGTGCTTTAGTCCACTTCTCTGCTGTAAACAAAGCAAGGACAGGAAGGGATTGCTAGGAGGAAATTACTCTCTTTCTCGCCAGCTCTCTGTGCTTTCTCTCACGCCTGAAACCCCTTGAGGGCAGGTTTTAATCATCAGAGATGGAGAGTCTGCTGAAGATGGGAGGCGGCGTGTCGCGTCCAGCACAGGTGACTCGGATCCGCTCTGGCTGCCCAGACTGCTCTGGTAACCCTCCTGGTCGGAGAGGGAATCCGGAGGGCTTGGGGGCGACTCGGACATTGGCCTGAAGAAGGAGGGTGCGGTGGGAGAGTGAGGACCGGGCAGATCAGGAACAGTGGTGCCACCTAAACTGGAAACAAACAAGTTGGTAAGCTCTTGACTGGAGTAAGTGAAAGGGTTGCTGGGCCACTCGTTGATGTCTTCGGTGGAAAATATAGGCGGAGGTGTGACAGAGGTCGGGCTGTCCTGGGAGCCACCTGAGCTTGAGAAACCGGCAAAACTGTAGCTGTGGTGAAGGCGGGGGCGCTCCATCTTGTTGAAGGTGGAGAGAGGAGGGGGTCCGCGGCGCTCCTCTGCATTGTGGATGAAGTGGCAGCGTGGCCCGTATGGGCAGTAACCAATGCTGTGGAAGGTGCGACAGAGCTCGGTCTTGTATTTGGGGTGGCGATTTAGACTACGAAGCTCGTGCATCCCATGGGCAAACTGGCACTTGTCCCCATATTTACAAGTGCCATTCTCCTCAAAGGGTCTGCAGAGTTCGGTCTTATAGCGGCTTGAGTTGACCTGGCTGTTTCCGTTGGCACTAATGCACATGATGCTACTCGGCCTTAGACGCTCCCCGTTTTCAGAGTAGGACCGGTCACGGAAGCGGTTCTCCTTGTTGTTGCTGTTCCCATTCAGAGAAGCCGAGCCGTCCATCATGAGGCTGTTGATAAATTGGTTCTGCATTGATTTGGAACTGGTAACGGACATGGAGTGGCGACGCTGGTAGAGTCCCACTGAAGGGGTACCCACCACCTTCCTGTCCAGCAGGGAACTGGTGGGGGTAAAGGGGGTGTTGGCACAGTTGGTGGGGACAGACTGTAAATGGGGACTGGAGAGGGGGCTGTTGTAGCTCATCACCTTACTGTTCTGAAAGTGAGGGAAAAAAAACAATGTCTTAAAAATGTGGCATGACTATGACTCCCTTTGCTCCAGATACCACCAGTGGGAGTTTATTACATGATGGTATTTTTTGTCTTCAGGTCAGGTCTAGGGCCTGGATTTAGTTGTTTTAATGCTTATTTAGAGAGATAACACTAATGACCCTGAACTTTTAACCTACCCAGCAATAAAAAGTGTGTTTAAGTTCTCTTAAAAAGTGAAAGGTTTATTAAGTTATAAAAGATGAAAATGCACAAGACTCATGTATCTCCAGTAATTGCAGAAATTGTGCACAATACTATAATGATTTATTGCACAACCAGTAACTACAAAAGCCTTTTTTCTATGGTATTAAAGTTACAAAACCTAATAAATGATTTGTCTTTGTATAAATATATGTATTGGGGATAAGAACACCTTGTTTTATGATAGACAACATATGTGTCTGTTGGACAGCTCTGGACATTGTGTTGTATTATACTTTGCTTGTTTAAATCTTGTTCAATGAGTGTCAGGTTGCTTGTGAAGTTGTATGCCAATAGTTCTACAAAACCATTTTGTCATTTATTTGCTCTATACAATTCCATGCTGAATAGTGAACAATATTCCTGTTCTATTTAGGTCAAATGACAGCAAATAGTAAGTGGTTATTGACTGATAATATTCCCATCAGCCATAGCTCTCAAAGATGATTAGCAGTTGATTCTATTAAAATATGGCGGGACATTCTAGGGTTGATATCACTGATGCCAAACACTATTGGTTCCCGTATGTCACGTGATAGCGACGTGATGTTTGAAAAGAATGACCTTTAAGAGCAACAGCAGAGGGTAAGATTAATAGCAATAATGACTCCAGGTTTTAGCCCCTTCCTCAAACAAAGCTACCATACGGCTTCAGAAGACTCGAAATATTGCTCACCAGTTATATAAACTACTTGTATGATATTTTATATTTCTTTTTTTAGGCTAGAAGTTTAAACACAACCATCCATTATCATTAAATTGTGTTTTCTGGAAGAAATAAACACAACATTGCACTGGAATAGCACTGTTGAGTAGTGTTGGGGCAAACGATACCTTTATCGTCGGTTTAAATTTTAAAAGCGGGTCTTGCGCCTTGTGTTCAGTTTCATACCCTCCATCTGTTTTGAAAGCAAGAACGCATTCATTCTTGCATTCAAAACAGCTGAATGTTCACACAGAACAATGTTGCATTGCTTACAGATACCATTATATACTCACAACTGACCTATAGATTATTTTAAAAGATACATGTAACTATATGCCATAAATCAACCAAAATAGCTGGTTAAATCCGACTGTAGTTAAGACAGGTTAATTATTAAAAGTTGAAGTCTAAATGTTGTGCATAATGGAGAACTCGTTGATTGAATTCAAATGAAACCTAGACTTGTGGCCTTCCTCAGTGTTGCGTTTAATCGAATCCAGAGCAAATAATGCACAACTTAATGTGACGCATACGTTTACTGATGACGCAAAAACGCGGATGAATTGAACTATTCTAATCGATTAGCTTTCCTTATTCTTTCCTAATCGATTAGCAATCGATAACTACAGATCACGATAAGCACAAGACTAGATAAGTTACACATGCAATATTCTCGTCATGCTCTAAACGCACGCGCACATAAGCCAGAAAAGTTTGACATCGGTGTAGAAAACAATTGCTACATGTTGTGTATTAAGATTATGAGATATTGATCGGTTACTAACTCGTTTAAACTGTTAAAATGACTTCCCAAAAATATAAATTACCTTATTCGTCACTTCGTAGTCGAAGAAGGAGGACATAACAGTCGCAGTCATTGTCGAATCGGGGGTTGTTGAAAATTCTTCAAAGTTGTTAAACGGATGGTTTATTAAGGCACGGTGGGAGTATTCCTGTGTTTGAAGGGTCTTTGATAAAGTTCTGCCCCGCAGAGAGCCCCCTCTGTCCTGCCAAAACTTGCGCGCATATCCTTTATAAAACTCGCGCAGTCTTCCTGGGGAAGTGGGCGGGGTTGTCATTTCTGGACACGCCCCTTTCCGCAAGACTCTCTGGCGCTCTGACGTGATGTGTGGCACAACTTTAACTCTTGATTACGAAAATGAATTTACCATGAATTTAATCACAATCTGGAGGTCCATAACTAACCAATGCAGTGCATTTTATTTCTAGATATTATATAAGCTTATATATATATATATATATATATATATAAATGAAAATTTAAATAACACAAATATGAGTTTGTCTCTTTTAAAGTGAAGCCTGAGAGGTGACTTTATTAAATCATACTATCATATGGAAGATTTTTTTTTTTTTTTTTTTTTGTCTATTGTAATGCACAGTGGGTCTCGGTGTAATCAAAAGAGCTGTATTGTATATCACAATCTCATATTATTACTCATATACACATTAAAAATATAAAGAAAGACTAATAATGTTTTAGTTTTTTTATGATCATTTTAAATAGATATAAGGTCTGATTGTAAAGAATTTTGGCTTTCTATATAATCTCATTCAGATTTATTTATTTAAATGAAACCGCCAAACCCGAAGATATTAATAGGTAAAAATAACGTACAGTGAGTAAAAGAGAGAGCCGAGTAAACTGGAAATGACTTCTCTGTATATGCTGCCAGCATATTCTCCTTCACTGTTTCCAGGGTCTTGATCCCTTAAAGTCGGGCACTGGCATATTTGCTGTGCTAGTTTCTAGTTTCCTTTGTGCTTAGTTTCTCCAAACATTACCCAAAAATAGTTTCTGCAGATTCAGCTGACCCATGGACTGTGTCCTGTCCTCAACGCTTTGTCAACTGCAACATCCCTAGCCAAAGACCCTGACCTTCAGAGTTTTTATCAGAGTTTTAGCTGGATCCAAAGTATTCACAGAAGTGCTTTTCAAAGTCTGTTCCAGCTTGGTTTGTATATCACAGGGCCATAAGCACCATAGACGAGAGGGACGAATTGCCCCAATAATCAAAAATGGTCCCTAATGTTTGATATTCTTGATATTGCTCTGTTTGTTGTTTGGATAACAAACGGTTTAGAAATGCTGATTTTTTGTCTGGGAAGCCTCACTAGTCTAACAGCACTTACGACTAATCAAATCAAATAAGATATGCTATTGTGTATATAGTTTTTAATGGTGAAAGAGTGTGAGGTAAGATGTTAGTAGTTAATGTTTGACAGCTGTTTTACATGACCAACAGTAATATCCAGTGATGCAAACTACTTTTAAGTGCTTTTTTAAATTAAAGATAACCTAAATCATTTAACCCTATGATAAGAAACATTAGCTGTTTTACTTTCACAATAAAAGTGAATGTCTTTATATTTTAAAATAAAGATATTGCTAAATTCTTAGAAAATAGTCAATTTTATATTTAAGTTCTTTGGATCACAGTTTCAAAGTATAATTGTGTTCCTCAGAAGAAAGAAATCATACATGTAATTTATTTATGTTAACAAAAGTAAAAACATTAGCATATTTATTTGGAATAAAGTGAATAATTCACCCCAACATTTAAATTGTGTATTATTTTTTAATCACTCTCATGATTTTAAAATAACAAAAGTGAATGGGAATTTGGGTTGTCAACCCAAATGATGTAAAAGCACAATTAAAGTATCAAAAAAGAACCTGGAACTCCTTACTGGATGCAAATATTTAAAATAGCAACCCATTTATCACACTTGAGGGTTGTGTTAGAATAATAAGATGGAGTTCATCTTGGGAGCCATGTTTTCTCTGTTCTACCGATCTTCCTATCTTCAGGTATTCTCAATTCAAGAGATTCAAGATTTTTTGGGACTTCTGAAAGGTTTATTCATGGGTGAAAAATCCCTTAGCTGAAGGCCTAGAAAACCATAATCTTTGCTCGACTGAGTTCTTCCAATTACCCAATATGAGTCATTCCAATTACCCAATATCCCATGTGTTGTTTTTGATGCATTTTCACATCAATAAAATTATGTGTTCTGGATGTGACTGAATTTACAGAACAAAAGGTCATTCTTGAGCAAAACTGCCAACAAACTCAGACCTGGACCGGTACAAACGGCCAAGTCAAATTAACTTTTGTTTGTCTTTTGGGTGGGTGACCGCAGGGACTAGTTCTGTTATAGCCCCACTCGTGACCAAATGTCATGTTTTGCTTCCTATTCCATTTATGACATTAACTCCCGAGATTAATTGCTGAAATTATTCAGTGAAGTCAGCGGAATGTGAGTCAGATATGATTGTTCCTGTGAGAGCAGGATTTGAAATGGAAAATAAAACCAAAAGCAAGGTGGCGACATTCCCTGGCTCCAAGTCTGGATGTGATTAGCCTGTAATGCACAACATATGGGATCAAGACAAGAAAAGAGATGGATGGATCCTTTGTACAGACGTTCTCTAATGTAAAGATGCACACATTCCCATCCCTCCTGTCTCCTAAGCGTAAAAGGTGTCAGAGGAAATGGAAAGGTTTGTGGCGCCTGAGTGTCGTTTAGAGATGTTGCTGTTTAGCTGTGTAACTCCATGATGCATTCTGACATGAAAAAGCCTGTTTCAGGTTAGGGCCTTATTTCAGAGCTGTGTGTTAATGTGAAACAGCTTTTATATTCAAACTCTGTGAGAAAGGACTTTCACTTATGTTTATGCATTGATATGAAACAGGAGAACTTGTCCCCAGGCGGCTTTCGCTTATAGCCTATGCTTATTATCATCTGTTGTGTCCTTATTTACCTCAGTGTGGGCATCTGGGGCCAAGGCCTTGGAGATGACCTGAAATCACACTTACATGATACCGATTCCCTGCATCCTCGGACAGATCCCAGCAGGCTACATTCAGAAGTGACTCAGCCTAAAATCATCATGCCTATTGTGTAGAAACACCAAAGCCATGCCTGTCTTTACTCAAAGTGAGTCACTTAAAAACCTAGTTGATATGTATATATATATATTTTAAATCCATATTAATCAGAACCATTTCCCTCGGTTTTAATGGAGGCAGTACAATGAGTGCATAACCAACGTCATAGCAGCTCTATCCGTATGATGCACATGTTGTATTTTTGCATGTTGGTGAACTGTTATACCAGGAATTTATCATCTGATGCTTATTCTTAACAGATTTCTCTGCTCAAAACCAGGTGCCACTGAGTTCATGTTTGCAGTGGATTTATTAGAGTTAATTCTAAAAGCCTTTTGAATTAACTGCTTATTTGGTTCAGATGGATTAAGTTTCAGTTTGTCTTTCTTTTTTCCATTCAACAGATCTAAAAGTGTTGTTGCTGTCCAAGAGTTTATGTGAAGATATATGTTATATATAGAGGAAGCTGATACTGAACTCTCCATTGGCTTTGCTTTTTCCCTGTTTTCCACTTTTTTCCAACATTATCTCACGGCAATTCGTACATATTTTACGAGGTGGCTAATTCGTAAGAATTTGTATGACCTCACTCGTACGATTTAGTACAATTTGTCTAAACCCCAGTGATGGGTAGGTTTAGGGGCGGGGTTAGGTGTAGGCCATTCATACAAATTCATACGAATTGACAACTCGTAAAATACGCACGGAGTGAGGTTGTACGAATTCGTACGAATTAGCCACCTCGTAAAATATGTACGAATTGCCGTGAGATCGGGCTGTAGCCCTTGTTCAACGTAATTATTGGCGAATTGGTGGCAAATTTGATTTGTACATTGAAGGTCCACCTCTAAACCTAACCCTTAGTGGGAGGTAAACGGATTGGTCGAAAACATATGAATGAGATATGTAAAATAGTTACGATTTGTCACAAGAGTGTGATCTAAAATTTGACTCATTCAATGATTCATTCATTGATTGATCGAGTCATTGATTGATTGATTCATTTCTCTCATGACAGCTCACTGAGAGTTAAGCACAATATACATACAATGTTAATGTGTTTAGTCTTGGTGGAATAGATCTGTTACGCTGCTGCTGCTGCTGTGACAGAATAAGTACTGAGATTTATTACTGCCAATAAACCCACAGACATGCTGTTCTGAGCATGTAAGATATACTGCTGCTGGCGATAAACATATATAAAATAACCTCCTTATATAACATACATGAAATTACCCTTCAGCAGATCTATACAGGTGGAGCTTGGGAAGGTGGAGGGTTTCTGAAGCACGCTGCAACTGCTAAGCACTAGCAGAGTTTTTGAATGCTGAGCAGCAGCTCATTGGCTGTTGATGTGAAAAGAAACCAATCGGCTGGGCCATGTGATAAATAATGTGATTATATCAGACTGAGCAACAACCTATCGGTCTGCTCCACTTAAAGTTTTATGTCAGAACTTCATATTATTTACTTTTATTTTATTAAAAAAATTGCAAATGTATGTGCCTAGTGACAATCATGATCACATGTGTTTTTGAGACCAAAGACTTGACTATGATTTTTCAGGGGCAATTCAATAATTTTGTTTAATAATAACTAACCAAATTGCATTCAAGATGTACAAAGTTACTGCTGCGTGTGGAATCAATTCTGGGAATCAAACCCATGACCTTGGGGTTGTTTGCGCCATGATCATGTTTGTTAATGCAAATGAATTCATAGTATTTGGAATAGGAAGCCCCCTAGTTGAATGGGTTAAAGGCAGTGTTGCCAAGTCTGCTGTTTCCCTGCAGAATCTAGCTACTTTGTGACACATTCTAAAATATACTCAGATATTGTTAAAAAAAATATTGCTTTGGTAATAGTATTTGACATGTTTGTCATATGACCATTGTTTTTATATTAACATGATTTTTATAATAACATCGCATTTATTTTACTGTTTTTATATTAACATGATTTAAAGTAAAACATAGTTTACCCTTTTGTTTTGGAGACATTTAGTTTTTGTCAATATTTAGTTATATGACTAACAAAAACTCTAATTTGAGGTGGACTTTTTGCCCTGTTATATGAGAGCCCAGAGACCTTGACTGGAACTGTAGTTTGCCCCAGACAGATGATGTGTTTTGTTATTGAAAGTGAGTTGGTTAAATTCTCAGCAGTGTTTTTTTATTGCCAGAATGTTGCAACAAGTTGCCTCTCATTGCTGTTATGTTATTGTAGCAATTCCCATGTATGAAAGGGGGAATGAGAGAGACAGCGAAAGAGACCAAATCGAGGGGAAAAGGGAGTGCTGTGATATATTTTGGTTCACACACTGCGGTATGCTATTTCACAAGAGGCCCTTGGCCAGATAAGGGCTTTGTGTTTTAAAATATGATTGATCGTGTAATTCTGCTCTGTGATTCTAATGCAGAGCTTACGACTGTTACGCGCATATATTTTCTCTGCCTTAATTTTATGTAACACAGCAAGGAGATAAAAGACATAATTTCACACGAAAATTCCGCCCATTGTCGATTACAACATTCTTGAACAAATCGCTGTGCCAAAACTGTTGTGTCTAGAGACACAACATCTGAGAGGTTTAAGGAACTGGAAAAGATACACATACACATCTGGTGTGATTTGTGTAGGCCAGAAATGTTTGTTAAAGCAAGAAAAAATCAGGCATTTTTGATAAACAAAAAAGACACTGTACACACAAGGCTACCTGTAGTTAGGTCAACACATTTTTTGGTAATTTTACCAAAAAATACATTATTTCTTCCACGTATCACACAAAGAATATGTTTTGAGGAATGTTTTTGTCCAAAACCACATTTGACCCCACTGACTTTAATTGTACGAACAAACTGAGACATTACTCAAAATAACTTTGTTCTTAAACAAATTCCGTATTTCAGTGAAGCAACTGATCTAAAATGCACCGTCTCTGAGCTGCAAACGTAATATTTGAGCCTCTGTTTGATCTTGGAATACAACTTAAATCTTCTTCAAACATTCCAAGATGTTTTATAACACTACACAAGAGTGTTCTGGAGTCTCAGACGAACTCACTGACATCCAGGCCAAAGCCGAGGGCTGTTTATCTGTGTTAGATTATTGCCTTAAACAAGTATGAAGCACAAGGGAAGAATTAGAGACAGCCTGTGATGTAGCTTAAAATGAATTAGGATCTTATTCAGAGATGGAAGAAAGGATAGGACAACAGTAGTTAATTCGTAAGGAGTGAAAGTTAGAGTGGGGTGGGAGGAGTGTGCATTGTCACGCCGCTGGAATGTTGTGGGGGCGCTCGCCGGTGTGACTAAACCATTTCTCACAGATGTAATCTGAAGAGGCCGACTTCAGTGTTAGCTTGGTGATGGAGATCCAGGATGTGGGCCTTTTGGTTTGATACTTTAGCTACTTTTTGTTTTTGTTTTTTCAGAGGTGACATTAAAAAAACAGTACTTATATGCGACTAAAATGTGATGAAATGTGGCCTGAAATTACTCTGTCCATTCTGTGGAGCTCAACACTCCATGAATCAATTCAGATTTTTTTAATTCAGTTCACTCCATATCGAAAATGCTGCTCACCCTCATGTTGCTCCAAACCCATATTTCAGTGTCTTTCATATGTGGAATGCAAAAAGCATATTTTATTAGAATGTCCTAGCCAATGTTTTCGTTATGATGATAGTAGAAATGGACTGGAAGTGCACTAAATAATAGTTGTGCTAATTATTGAAAAAAAATTGGGCACTATATTCAATGTCTTCTGAAGCCTTACGATAGTTTGTTTTGATGAACAGAATGAAGTGAAGTGACATGTGGCCAGGCCAAGTATGGTGACCCATACTCAGAATTTGAGCTTTGCATTTAACCCATCCAAGTGCACACACAGTAGTGAACACACACACACCTTGAACACACACCCGGAGCAGTGGGCAGCCATATTGCATGCATTGTTCAAGGGCACCTCAGTCGTGGTATTGAGGGTGGAAGAGAGCGCTGGTTATTCACTCGCTCCACCGACAATTCCTGCCGGACCTGAGACTCGAACCCGCAAACGTTGGGTTACAAGTCCGACTTTCTATCCATTAGGCCACAACTGCCCCTTGATAAAATAAAAGTCATCAATCTGAATCAACTGAAATTATACCTGTTGTTCACAACAGTTTAGAATTGTCTCTAGCGATGTCATGCTGGCAGTGAAGTAACAACTTCTGCTTATTAATAGGTGACAGACCGAATTAATGTTAGATTATTGCTGTAAATTATGAACATGGCATCTGAGAGTACTTTGTTTTATATACATATATAAATATATGTGTGTGTGTGTATATATGAATTATATCTCAAATTATATTTCATTTTAGCAATAAACAATGCTTCCAACTACAGGTCGTAGATGTAGTTGAGCCACCTAACTTTATGATCTTTACAAATGTTCATTAGATGGTTTTGGGAAACAGTGAATTGCTGAACTATGTTAGTAATGACAGAACTTGCAATCATAGTTGGCTAATATTGCCTACTGGGAAATGCGCCCAAGATTAGTCAGATTCATAAACAAATCATTCAGACAGCTACTGTTATGTGGATCAACCGCTTTGTTCAAAATATGTGACTCAAATTAACCATTCGGTTATGAATTAGAGCATTGCGTTTTCACTAGTGAACTAGAGAATGTTGTCAATATTTTCACCAAATAGTGGCTTACTTTTAGGTCTATTCATCACAAAAGATTCAAGAATTCAGACCAATTAAATGTGTGTGTGAGACGTGTGTGTGTGTGTGTGTGTGTGTGTGTGTGTGTGTGTGTGTGTGTATGTACTTAACCATATTTTGGGGACAAATTTGTATCCAAAAGTAAGGTAAACCTGATAAAATCTAAAAACCTGCTAAACCTGCTAAAACCTCCATTTGGGGACGTCCTCATTTGTCAAATAGGTTTAAAAATAAAAAATATATATTTTTTTTTAAATGCAAAGATTTTCCTGTGAGGGCTAAGTTTAGGTGTAGGGTTGGTACCATATAAAAACCATTACGCCTATGGAATGTTCCCATTTAGATAGCTAAGTAAACGTGGTGTATCTAAAGCATTGTGCGAACAGAATCATAAAATCGGCAAACATCCAGGCAAAACCACAGGATCACAAAATGTATTGCATTTAAGATCTGATCTGTTTTTAAAATCGGTTTTGCAGTTAGCTATTAGGTGTTTTAGTGAGAAAATATCTGGCAGGTGAACACGTGCAAATGCAGTATTCAGTCACGACATTCTCTGACTGTGCAATGCTAGTAACGCCATGTCTTGTGTCTGAACACTATGTTCTGGTTGATAAACAATGACACATAGAAGTAAGAAAGCAATACAGTTTGTTACATTTGGATCATAAAGTGATCTGAATGCCTTCTAACCATTTTCTAAACTTCCTTTATTTCTTTACTTCCTTTAAGACTTGTACTCTTTTGATGACCAGTAAGCAACCATTCAGCTCAAGTCACCCAGAGCCCCTAGCAAACACATAGCAAATATCTAAAATAAACTACTTAAAACACCAAGGGCCTGTAGTTTAAAACATACTTTTAAATAATCGTTTGTTTCTTAAATAAGCAAGTGACTGTGATCAATACAGGTTAAATGTATCTAGCGCTCTATCATCCTGATTTGCAAAGTTATGTTTTGTCGTATCCTCAGGGCCTTTCCCACTGCAGTATCAGCTGACAGTCGCTATGCATTTAGGTCACTGGCTCTTTCCAGGGGATGGTTTTGTGGTATTTGCATTTGTGATTTTACAATCACCATTGTTCAGCTGCAGCTCCCGTCACTGGGTGAAACGAGAGGTGAAATCAACACATGAGGTGGCGGATCGTCTATGATACTCTTCTGTAGTTGGAAAAGGTGAGGGTTCGCTGTGCCTCAGGCTGCAGCCGGACTCCACGAGATCTAGTCTTTCACCTCACATGAAAGAGAAGCCTCTCTTTGTGGCTGGTATATTATCCCTATTTATTCCCTTTCTTGAAATGCAATCCTTACAGGACAAGAGATGGAGAGATAAAGCAAGACAACGAATGACGCAGATTCGTCCTATCTCTTGGTCTTGATCTGCCCCCATTCAATTCTTTTTAGGGTGGTTAAAGTAGTAGACTTGATCTGTTGTTTTACAGTGACTTAAGAGCTAACTTAACTTAGTAATGTGTAATTTTTAGCTAACTTAAAACCTATAGTCAATTCTAGCTGTCTAGGTTGGATTTTAATAAGTGACTGAACTTGAACGATCTACATGCACAACAACTGTGCGCAGTGTACTGTTGTTTAACAACATGCCAGTTATTCATCTCACAAATTACTTTCCGAAAACCATTCGGTGAACAATAACTCCATAAAACTGTTTTGAAAATGACATGTGATCTATGAGCTTTATACAGTCCATGCCATTGAAGGTCGTAATTGTCTTCCTCGCAGTAATATTGACATAATTTACCACTGTAGCCTTGGGCTGTCCATATTATTAGTTATGTTTACTCCAAAAGTAGTGGCATGGTCATGTGCCCTGCTGTATATGGGCAGCCATTCATACATTATTAATGCATCCTACCATGGTCAAAAAGAAATAATGTGGATGCCAATGAGAGGCTCCCAGCATTTGCCCAGGCATTTGCCTAATCTGGCTCCAAAGAATGAACCTATGGTGTCTTTAAAGAAATATTCTGGGTTCAGTTAAGCTCAATTAACAGTATTTGTGGCAAAATGTTGATTACCACAAGGAATTATGACATTTTACTCAAAAAAGGAAAATCAAGATTACAATGAGACCTCCGTCAGGAAGTGAACAGGGAAAATTATTATATTTTAGAGGATTTAAAAGCTGAAATGTAAATCTTGTTTTATTAAAACATAAACTCTTCTTTTAAAATGTGTTTTATTTAAGCTATGAAACTGTTTAAATAACTTTTGCCATTACTTCAGGGTTTATGGTATTGCATTGTACACCTGTATGCAATTTTCAATTTGTAGTACTTTCTACTTCACATAAAAAAATAACAACTGTTTATTGAGCTGGCTTGTCTGTACTCTTAAATTAGTATGTTAGTGATGATGAATTTGCTCCATTAACTGCCATTGTAAGTGCCTTGTTGTAATACCTAGACATTTACTTTTTTTAAAGAAAACTAACGTTAGTGGATTATTATAATTTGTGTGGTAATAAACATTATTCTACAAAACAAATGTTGTTTGTTACTCACCCCCAAGTTGTTCCAGATCTGTATAAGAACATGCACATTCTTTCTTCTGTTGAATAGAAAAGAAGATATTATGAAAAATGTTCAAACAAAATGACAGTAGCCATTAACTAGTATTTTTTCCATACTATGAAAGTAAATGGCTACCATCAATCTGAGGGTGAGTAAATGATGTCAGAGTTTAAATTTTTGGGTGAACTATTCCTTTAACTTGTACTGAGCCCAGAATATTCCTTTAAATTCTTTCTAGGTAGGCATCACTCTATTTTGGACGGAGCTTATGTGTGAAACGAATGAATTATCACTGATTGATTTGACAAAGAAACCATATTCCCCATGGGATCATGAGGGAATTTCTCAGCATGCTCTGTCTTTTTGGCAGCCTATGTCCCCACAACCACACCACTTCGAAGTGAGACGGTGAACCTTGCACCGTTGAACGGCTGCCAAATTCAACAGCATGTGGTTTTTCACCGCCTCCGTCACCCTGATAAACCTCACTTAGATTTACATCTACATTTACGCCTAAAGTTATTTGTTTACTACTGTATGTCAGTTATGAAGAACCTCAGCACTTAACCAGTTATCGCTAGAGTTTACTTTAACAGCACTGTCTGATGCAAACAACAAAAGAAGCTGCTTATCTTTCTGGCCTGTATCCAAAAAACTTGTGGTGGCACAAGGTCATTGTCGTTGATGACCTAAGCTCAGTCTTCCTGCGGTTTACACATAACCTGAGGCAAGAAGATGTCATCTTTTTGTCTATTTTAAGTTTCTGAGGGATGACACAAGTCGAAGCCTCACAGGATACGGTAGAGCTATTTATGTCTCCGTGCTGTTTTCATAGACTTTTCTCATTCATGTACAATTTAAAGTTGTGTGCTTGCTGTCTCCTATTCCGTTCTTGCAGAGACACATGACACATCGCCAGACGTGCTCATGAGCTGATAAGAGCTCTAAAGCGATCAAGACTTTATGGTTATTACATCTATTCAAGATATAACAAACACTGAGCTTTGAGCAAGTCAGACAGCGGCTGTGGAATTGGATTGTTGCACACACAAAGAGCTGCACATGCTTGATGTGTGAAGCCGGAGGGTGTGGGACAGTCGCGGGAGAACTGGTTCAGTGTATATCTGGGTCTTTGTTGTTTCTCCGATACACAGAGCACCTGTCTTACCTGCTGAGCTTGTGGCAGTGTCAGATTCACCTGGTTTGCCACCTGAATTTCTCAGAACTGGAGGAGACATTCCCTCTGTGGGCACGTTCGCACTCTATTTGCCCACAAGCCGTCTGTCTTTTGTACTCCAGTATGGCTTATTTCCCACCAGTGTGCGTAGTTGAAACTGGATAACAGAATTATCTGTATCTCTGGGTATTTTGTGATTGGGTTCTGTCATGTTTGAGATAAGAACAAGCTAATCGATCTATCCAAATAGAGGAGGGGAAGCACTGGCCAATGCGAGCCACGGGTGAGGGCAAAGACGGTCACTGCCCAGAGAGTCTACAGAGCAAACACATGTTAAGTGGACCAGGGTTCACAAGGGAAGAAGAAAAGCAGGACAAACAGCAAAGACTGCTTTGCCATTCGCCATCTTTTTTATCCTTTTACATTTATTAGTAGTACTCCGAAACATAAAGTCATACAACCATAGTGAATTCAGAGGGAAAAGACAAACAAACAAAATAAATCAAAATATTTCTAAAAATATGTTATTGACATGTGACAAAGGGGAAGGAGAACAACAAATTACATACTGTAGAATTTATGTTTGCTAAGCAAAATAGGAAGAATAGGAGAGGAAAGAGCAGAAAATGTTTGGAGAATTTTAACTCATTCAGTTTTTGAACACTTGACTGATTTAAATAAAAACTAATTTCACACTTTACATAGTTAAAGGGATTGTTCACCCAAAAATTAAAACTGTCCTTAATTACTCGCCCTCATGTCGTTCCAAACCAAACTCAAGTCCTTTGTTCATCTTCAGAACAGAAATTAAGACATTTCTGATGAAATATTAGAGCTTTCTGTCCCTGCATTGACAGCAAAGAAACTGACACGTTCAAGGCCTAGAAACAATGTAAGGACATTAGTGTTGTCAAAAGTTGGTACTAAAAAAAATGAAAATGTCACAGTACCAGGTTTTGTACCGGTGGTACAGAGGAACCGGTCAACCCGGTTCTTGATGCGTAGGGCCGTATGATTTCCGCGACGCAGAAAATGCAGACGGAATCCCGGAACCTAGTTTAAAAACTGAATTCATATCGAGAAATTTGTCAAGGTTTGGATGAATTCATCAAAAGTAGGTCATTACACTTAAATCAAATCTTAACATGGACTAGTATCTGTAAATATTAAGCCACAAAAGTTGATTCAAATATGAATCCCGCATGTTCTGCAAGTCTCTGTGTGAATGAATGAATAAATGAATGGCAGAGACACGCGGTTTGACGCGTGTGACGCTCACAGTGATTTCAGCGTCTGCCGTCTCAATTAGGACGTAATGTCATACTATGTCATGACATACTTTTGTGGCTTAATATTAACAGATACTGGTCCATATCGCGATTTGATTTAAGTGTAATTACCTAGTTTTCATTAATTTATCCAAACAATACATAAACAACATCTCCAGAACTGCTCTGAGAATCACTTCATGAGCATTTGACTGTTTGATTTGAGTAAAACAGCGGCATATCATATACACACAGAACTGTGAAGATATTCACGGCAACCCGTCAAAATAAAAGTTCGGTTTAGACATTGTGCTAGAAATATATTAGGCTACTAATATTTAGTAGAATGCATTTGATCCTACAACTACTGTTTCAAAAATTAATACAACTTTATTTTACAATATTTCTTCCATGTTTTAATTTGAATAGTAAATCCCATTTATTTACTAAAAAATAAAAGTGACAAATTAAAAGACAAATAAAATTTTGGTGAAACTTGTTTGCTGTTTTCCATACTTTTATTATTGTGGAAAAATTAGAAACACAATTTTAGATAAGTACACAGAATGACATTGATTTTTGTACATTTCATTTTTGTTTGACTTTATTAATAAAAATAATATGTTGTTTAATTAGCATGTTTTTGTGTTTTGCTTTGGTACCGAAATTGGTACCGAGAACCGTGGATTTTTACTGGTATAGGTACCGAATACTGAAATTTTGGTACCGTGACAACGCTAAAGGGCATCGACTCTCACTAAAAAACCTGGAATCTATGTGAAAGCATCTGTTGTTTTTTTATTTCTTCTTCACTTGCGCTTTGAAAATGAGGTACAGAAGATGTGTAGCAGCAAAGCTACCTTATAACAATGAAAACATTCTCTGAGCACAAGTAAAGCTCAAAATAAATTGTGACTTTTTCGAAGTAATTTTAAGTATATTTATGAGGAGTACATAAAAGTAGACTGAAATGATAATTTCCTATTTTTAGTTTAAAAGAAGTATACTAACAGCACACTTTTCGTAAGGGTATCGCCCCCTTGAGTTTGCCACCTCAGCACAAAAACATATATTATATTGTGCGTATGTACAATCTAAGTGTGCACTAGCAATGCATTGGCCAGACAGTTAGGTCTGCAGGGTGCGTTTCTGACCTTTAGTAGCTTGCCGTCTGTGAAGACTGCTAGCCAGTGTTAATCAGTAACCCTTCTGATCTGACCTATCTACTGACCTCTCTTCAGAGTTTGTCCTAGAAAAGACCTGCAAATAATTATATAGTGCAAACACACACCCTTAAAAGAGATTAGTCATGATCCCTTTTCTTTGTATCTTGAGGCCTCATTACCAATAGCTTATTTAAAAGCTATTGTTAGCTGATGTAATTTAAAACCTAATAAAACTACTATGAAATGAAACTTTGCACCAAGAAAATAACACTCCTCACAGGAGACTTGACTGAGTTGAATGTTAGCATGTTGCTAAGCTAATGTTGAGATAATCTATGAATATGTTGTGGTATTGAATGGAATATACTGTATCAACTTGCCTTTTAGGATGAACGTTTTCATCGTCTTGTAATCCATTTGTGGATGGAATCAAAGTGACCAGAACAAACATGCAAAGAACAAGATCCCCTGTATTTGTATCTTGTGGCTACCACTACCCTGGTAAAAACAACTGCTTTATCTGGACTAACCCAAAACCAGACAGAAGAATGCATGTTTACATTAAAACATTATGTATGCTATGTGTTGTTTATATCTGTACTACTTCTTATGCTGACGTCAAATCAGACAAAAGTTTCTTTACATAAATGTTTACCAGGCAAAGATGGTAAATGTCCCAGTGGGCTAAAATTCCCATGTTTTATGTTTTGATTACCATTGCTTGTTTGGAGCTCTAAACAACCATGCAGGCCTTAAGCAAAATGTTAGCATCAACAGGTTAATGCGAGGTGAAAAAATATGCTAAAATGACTTCAACTGGGCCTAGATTCATGAAATGGAGCTGCCAAATATGCAATAACATTTGCAATAATATTCGCAATAACCCTCAACACAGCAGCATTGTCACTTTGAGGGTTTGTCTTAAAAATGGATTTGCGTATTTAGCTGCCTGCTGAATTGTCAAAAACACACACTCTCTTGTAGGTTTGATAAGACAGCATCTGCCAAAAACATCCACTTTAATGTAGACATCTGATTGGTTTCTTGGCAGTGGCGATGAGAAATGCCTTTGAAAATCAAGCTTGGTGAAGCAGGAATGCTTGCTTTGAGCATGTTACAGCATTCTGCCTGTCCGCAAGCCGCAGGATAAGGATTTATTGCCAAGTGCTCTCCGTGAAGTTGTTGTTGAACCCACCACATAGAATCACACCAGAAATTATAATGAAATCACAGACATTAGCATCGTGACGGATTACAAAAGCAGCATGACTTTGGAAGTTTCTTTAGGACTTTTAAACAAGTACCAGTAGTTGAGATGGTCCGAGCACTCCAACAAACTTGTGTAAATTTGTTGTTGAATTCTTTTGCTTGGAAAATCTGAACACAGCTTACTCTGTGCCATTTCATCCACCTTGTAACAATAAACACAGGTAAACACAGTATTTAGAAAGAAATGAGATCCGTCGTGTAAGTAGGTAGTCATTTAACAGTTACAAACATTCATAAGCAGATGTCATTTCCGATAATCAAGTCTGAGTATGAATCAGCCAACCGTTGACAGGGGTAAGTTTCCCATAAACTTAAGAACACCCGAAAACCAAGGCTAGCAGACAAACATGCAATCTTCAAACACAACTGTTCTCCCTGGCTCAACCCTACTTCACTCCAGATGCTGTATTCCCACCCCCACATAGGAGAGGGGAGTTGTGTTTTCTGATGGCTTCCACATGTCGAGAGGAGACATGGCTGAGTGATTCGCCTCCATCCAGGGAATCATCAGAGAGGAATATTATGTGCCAGGGGTGACGGTTAACAAGTGGGAATTGATCCTTGTTCTCCCATACACCAAGCTACAGTTTTCTCTCTCCCACCTCATTTCCCCTCACAAATAAGCTATTGAAGACTGTTTATCGTTTCAAGTTGATGATAAAATATCTATGGACTTAGGGTCCTTGCGTGCAACCCTAACATTCTTTTCCCATATTACAACTTATGAGGGGTGGGTGATTTTATCCTGTCATGCAAGTTCTCAACTAAGTTCTTAACTTTTTTTTCTGGTCGGGAGAATCATGTGGAAATCAGTGATTCTGGTCAGCATAGAGCCTGGTAATTTTAAACATGCTGAGAAATTTGGGATCCATGTTTTCAACGGCTACAAATAGCACAAGATTTCCTGTTGGAACTTGCCAAGCCGTTCAGTCTTATACTATACCACTCTACAACAATGATTGCCAAACCTGCTCCTGGAAGGCTATCATTAGAGTTTAGATGCAGCTTTAATCAAAATAACCTGAAGCAGCTATTCAGGATTACTTGAAAATAACAGGCAGATGTGTTGGAGCACAAGTCTGCCAGAATTTACACTTTCAAGGGTTGATTGGCTACCCCTGCTCTAAGGTTATATGATTTGTTACTTGTGCAAGGGCTCGCAAACCTCCTTATTGTTGTAACGCACACCCAAAAGTCAGGCTCACAATACAGGGGTTTTAGACCGATTTCCCCTCTTGAGTGTCGAAAAACGCACCACAGCCATAAAGAAGCACTGGGGTGAAATCACTGCTGAATTTAATATTACATGTTGGTGTAGAAAGCAGTGAACATGCTAGCTAACATGTAAACATTATTGCTGAAATGCCAGTTATGATCTGCTGTGTGAAATCACAATTAGGTGCCCTCATCTCTCTTGCATGATAATCTTTATAGTATCTTGCAGTGTGCGTTGCGCCACAATTTTCATATCTTGTAGTGTGCACATGTTTAAGATTTGAGGTAAGAACATTTGCAAAGATTCTCCTTAAGTATGGATTGTCCATGCATACATTTTCCAAACTGCTATGCTGGGTCACAAGGATGCTGGAGCCTGTCCTAGCATCTCGGGCCATTGCAGGAAAACATCAAGGGCTGTGTTCCCAAAAACATTGTTAGCCTAAGTTGATCGTAGAATCTTTGTCACCAATGGAGCTACGATCAACTTAGATTTACAATGCTTTTGGGAAATGTAGCCCTGGCCTGTTCATTGCAGGATTAACACACATACATCTCCAATGAGTCTCCAATTTACAGTACATATGATGCATTGTTTTTGGAACCAGAACACTCTGAGAAAGAAGGGCAGTGCACAGACATTTTGTGGGGCAGTGGTAAAACTTCACATGGGGCAGATATCACTTGGCTGAAATCATGTTCAGTGATTTTCGTCACCAGGCTACCCCCCCCCCATGCACAGCCTTGGATGAAAATCCAAACCAACATGGGGACTTGAACTGTTCATTTTGTTGGGGCTCTGCCAGTTTTTAGGTGAATAGTTATTCCTGCCCCAAATGCTGAGCCAATGTTGCTGTGAATAGAATAGGAAGTTTTTAAAGGAAGTTTAAGCACAGGTTTCAGTAACCTTCAATAACATGAGAAAAATCACACAATGCTCTTTGTACCCTGCCCAGAGAGTAAAGAACCCTGTCAAGGCTTGTTCAATATTTCTTAGTACTTTTACACACACACACACACACACACACACACACACACACACACACACACACACACACACACACACACACACACACACACACACACACACACACACACACACACACACACACACACACACACACACAATCACAATATTACAAGGATTATAACAATACATTATTCAAGTCATCTATCTCTTGTAAATAATTATTTTTGGGCCTCAATTCAGTCACTTAAGGAAGATTCCCACAATGCTCTTTCATCACTGTCCAGTCAGCTGTAACCTTATTAAATATAACTGAACATGTGCGCACACACACACATATACACAGATTATGACAAAACTCTTGAAGTGAGTCATCTGTTTTAAACCGTTTTAGTTTATTGAAATGGCCACTAATTGCACTTACTTACTGTCTATCTTTCTCTCACACACTGTATATGATCTTCTCTAGATAAGAGTGTAGCACAGTGATGCACTGTACTGCAATCTTGTGTTTTACAGCAGAGAGGGTTTATGTAACTTACTTCATTCTCAGGGTTCAGCAAGACAAATGATGAACAAATACATTTTCCTGGTAAAGGGTGCGGCCCACATTAATTAATTCAGTGCTTATTTGTTGGCTCCTAACAGAATAACAGGGTTCAATTATCTATAACCATTCAACCCTGTTATATATATATATATATAACAGTGAGTAACAGGGTTAAATGAACCAAACACTACAATATGTGAACAATTTGTCTTTTGAAATGCTGATGCTGACTCATAATCAGATGTGTGTTCTTTGATGTAACATACAACCTCAACCACACAAGTGACCCCACCTATTTGTGTATGTGTAACGGGAAAAGAGGAGGACTTTTTGTTTGTATAGAGGAGATGAACTGTGAGAGGTGTGTGTACATGATTGTGTGTGTTGTGATTGTGGAGACTCCTAGAGGTTATACATTAGTCTTAAATGGGCCTCAACTTCCATGCCAGTGCTTTGCACACAGAGCCTGTGGTACACATCAAGATGCCATTCAGTTCCCTGTCTCTATTCTTCTTTCTCTCTCTCTCGCACATGAATTTGATCAGAAAAAGACTAGGTCTTTTGTTGATAAGCAATATGTTGATATTGCTCATTACTTGGTATAAAGTGTATCGTTAAGACAAAGTTGGCATGACTTTCAAAGGCCTTGAGGAATTATATTGTTTCCGTTTTGGGTCACTGAATGCTCGGGCTATACAAATGTTTTGGGATGTTTATAATGAGTCTAGGACTTAAAATAGTACATGATAGAGAACTGTAATTGAAAAAGCAAGAGTTGAGAGGCCTAAATAATTGGATAAAAGAAAAACAAGACTACAGCACAAACTGTTCCACGCACGCTACCTGCACAAGTCTAATTGGACTCCACAATGATGCCTATAATCATGCCTAGTTTCCATTCCTAAATCTAAGCTGGCATTTTTATGCGTAGTCTACTTCAGACAACATACAAACATACAACCTTCATGAATCTGAATATTTTCTTATGGTGTTTTGCATGTGAAAAGACTTCTTAGCATTCGCACTGCTGTTGCTTGGTATCGAATTCACTATATGTTTAACCAACAGGCATCTGGACGCTTCACCTGCCTTTGATGCCATGGGAACGTGCCTTGCAGTACATATGTGTTTTTTGAGCAGTACATACAAAAAATTGTAATGAAGAGAGAAATGTAAGGAGAACTTACAGTGTTCTCTAATGGTTATTTTAAGGTCCTGTTTTTATAACCAGAAAATAGGAAGGACATGAAGATATTATTTATTTTTTTATTACTTAAAGCGAACTTATACAGAACATTCTGTACATTTTCTGGGAGGAACATTAGAGGAACCTTCTTCCAACTTACAAGGAACAATCTATTTACATAAAGAAAAATTCCAAGCTAACCAACAGTGAATGATCAATGTCTGTTTTGGTAATATTCTGCAAACCAAAAAATGCACAAGAAGCTACGCATCTGTTAATCCCATTGGCTAATGCTAACCTTTCACCATCCATGTTTGGTTTTCAACAAATGGACAAACGCAGACACTGTTTTTAATATTCCTTAATATTCATATTGACATGAGCAAGAGAAGTCATATTTGAGAGTAATTAATATTGTGTTCTTATTCTCAGAACTTGTTATATTTATTTTCCTTTTTTCACAGAAATGCTTAAAGGGATAATTCACCCAAAAATGAAAATTCTGTCTTAATTTATTCACCCTCATGTCATTCCAAACCCATAAAAAGATGTCATTAAAAGCCTAAATTATATCTGTTGTCATATAAAGCGGTTATATCTCTTCATAATACCTGTGACTGCATGTTACAATGTCTTTAAGCTTTTGTATTTTCTAAGTTTAGGTTAACTGGAAGTTTAATTGACCTTTTGATTGACAGGCGATCTGAATCTGACATTTTGTCCGACAAATATATCAGACAGTAGAGGACATAAAATTTGGTGGACTTGACTTGTGTATTGATGTCTTTCTGCGGTTGAAATAAAATGCCTTCTGATGTTCATTCATGTTTATTTCTTAAAAAATTACTACATTTGAAAGCTGAGACCTTGTTTCATTCCAGAATAACCTGCTCTGTCTTGTCTGTTGGCATATTGCCAGTTTCCTCTGCATTGAAAAATACATCGCGGAGCTAAGAGAAACCTGAGAACGCACCGACAGGCAAGACAGAGAAGGTTACTTCTGGAAACAAAATCAAAATCTCTAATTGTGCCTTTTTTTATTAATTCAAAAAATAAATACGGTTTTGTGGCTCTTCAATGTGTCGTGACAGATCGCAGTAGCGCCTCAGTTAAAGCGGCACATGAACCAGTCATCTTTTCATATTTACTTTACAAAAGCACAAAATAAACACGAATGAACATCAGAACGTATTTTATTTCAACCGCGGAAAGACATCAATACACACCATTTCATCAAGTTTAAAATCTGTTTAAGATCTGTTTAAGTTTAAGATCTGTCTGCTGCTTTTGATACGGTCAACCACCAGATCCTCCTGAAACCTTTTGGGAAAGGGCATCTCAGGAATCGCACTCCAGTGGTTTGACTCTTACCTCTCAGATAGGTCCTTCAAAGTATCTTGGAGAGGTGAGGTATCCAAG
Source organism: Gymnocypris eckloni scoliostomus (assembly GCA_027564155.1). NCBI lineage: Eukaryota > Metazoa > Chordata > Actinopteri > Cypriniformes > Cyprinidae > Gymnocypris > Gymnocypris eckloni. Next base: position 44,981 of record JAJHNS010000045.1, read on the forward strand.
TTGTAACATCTAGCTACAGGGGTGCCACAGGGCTCAGTTCTTGGACCACTTCTCTTTTCTGTCTACATGGCTTCACTAGGTTCTATCATTCATAAACATGGCTTTTCATATCACTGCTATGCTGATGGCACTCAATTCTAACTTTCATTCCATCCTGATGATCTGCCGATAGCTGCTCGCATCTCAGCATTTCTAGCAGACATTTCTTGCTGGATGAAGGACCATCACCTTCAACTCAATCTAGCTAAGACAGAACTGCTTGTGGTTTCAGCAAACCCATCGTTTCATCACAATTTCACCTTACAATTAGGCTCATCAAACATAACTCCTTCAAAAACAGCCAGAAACCTTGGAGTTGTAAGCTGAATTTCACAGACCACATTACTAAAACTTGCCGGTCCTGTAGATTTGCATTATATAATATTAAGAAGATCAGCCCCTTTCTCTCGGAACATGCAACACAACTCCTTGTTCAGGCTCTTGTTCTGTCCAGACTTGACTATTGCAATGCTCTCTTGGCAGGTATTCCAGCCAGTTCCATCAAACCTCTACAATTAGTCCAAAACACTGCTGCAAGATTAATCTTTAATGAGCCGAAAAGAACGCACGTCACACCTCTGTTCATCAATTTGCACTGGCTACCAATAGCTGCTCGCATTAAATTTAAGGCATTAATGTTTGCCTACAGAACCACCTCTGCACCCCTTTACCTAAATTCATTACTTCAGACCTACTGTATGTGCCCTCTAGAAGCTTGCGTTCTGCAAGTGAACAACGCATTACTGTACCATCCCAAAGAGGCACAAAATCACTTTCACTGACTTTTTCATTAACTGTTCCCATCTGGTGGAATGACCTGCCCAACTCAATCCGAGCAGCTGAATCCTTACCCATCTTCAAGAAACGGCTAAAAACACATCTCTTTCATCTTTATTTGACCCTCTAACTCTAGCACTCACTATTCTAATTTAATTGTATCTATCTGTCTTCTTTTTATAAAAAACCCAAACAAACACACAGGACCCTCTGTAAATTGCATATTTTATTTTATTTTATCTGTCTTCTTTTTATTTAAAAAAACACAAACATTTGACCCTCTATCAATTGTATATTTATTCTCTAACTGCTAGCTTTTATTGTAAAACTAACACTAAGTTTCATTTTTCTATATTTTACATACTCGTTTAAAAAAAAAAAAACTTCCTACGTCTAACCAGGATAGGCTTGGTTAGCCTTTGGTTAGGCTAACCAGGACTTGTAAAAGCACTTGCATGTTGTTGCTCTTTTGTTGGTTTTGATTGCTTCTATAATGTCCTCAGTTGTAAGTCGCTTTGGATAAAAGCGTCTGCTAAATGACTAAATAAATAAATAGATAAATAAGTCCACCGTAGTTAATCTCCTCTCCTGTTTGATTTGTTTGTTGGACAAATGGCAGATTCGGTATCATGATTGGTCAGTTCACCTGTCAATCAAGTACTTTTCGAAGGGTCAATTGAGGGATAGAAACCTCTCAGCTTTCATTCTTAATTAGTGTTTCACCAAATTCTTGTGGGGTTGGGACATAATAAACGATGGCAACATTTTAAATTTTGTGTCAACTGTCACTTTAATTATCAATAATGCGAGCAACACAACAAGATTCAATTTTATTAATAATCTTTTTATATATATATATTTTTTCATTTATACAAGGTTGCCGCAACATTTAAGTTCGAAGTTCTAAACAAGTTCTTGACTGGTGTTTCTTGAACCTCTTCAAGTTGTTATGCTTCCAAATGAAATCCCATAATGTATGTTGCTAAAAAGCCAGCAAGTTACAACTGTCCTGTACAATAAACATTTAATCTTGAAGGAGGTAAGAGGATACCGTGTCAGGTCAGAGAAATATGCACTAACGGTATCCCACGGGTGCCTAATGGCTTCTATGACCAGGCCAAAGTTTACACCCCACCTCTGGGTGTATGGCTACTCTGTTGAGTAAACTTTACTGAACTCTCTGACCTGCTGTGGGGTCTGAGGCTGAAGGATCGAAGCCAGTGTTGGCTGCCCTCCACAGGCTGGGAGGTCTGGCCTCTGCAGTGGTGAAGTCTTACCGTCTGTTGGCGGTTCTCGTGCCTTGCGGGTAACCCATCCTGTTTGTTTAGCAATATCAAACCGTGGGTTTACAGAAACCCCATGGCAATGCTTAAATATTATTACACACCTTCCCCTGGACGAGTGAATTAACTGAAGCTAGGCTCTATTCAAACCGAGCAGAACAACATAGGGTTGGAATCATGCGAAGACAAGGCCGAGGAGTTGTGGGAGCGATCTTGCGGAAGAGATTCTTTGGACTCTCTCTGCTCTTAACCCTTGTATTTTCGGCCCTACTGAGGGTCAGACTAAATTAACCATTATGTGTCAACATTATTTTAGACAGTTGGAATTTTCCATTGTGGTTGAGGGCCAAATTGCTCTTATCCTGTCCACTAAGCCTGACAGGCCTCATATGAAAGCTATACAAAACAAACTTTTATGAAAATACAAATACTTAATTTTTTTTGTGTTTTATATAACTTTATTGTATCTATGAAACACATTTTTTTTTAAATGGAAACATATCTTATAAAGAAAATCTAAACGTTTCATTTGGTTTGAAATTTTCATCTAAAGTGTTTCTAATTTTTCACACACAGGACTGTTTCGATCATTCACACTTTTGTGATAAACTCCAAAAGTTAGTTAGTAGCGCCACCTATTGGTAAAAATTCTAAACTTAATGTATTTTAAGCTGTTTGCATTGGCATTAGTGTTATTTCTGTCAACTAAAACTATTAACATATTTAATAACTATTAAAATGTTTTTGTCAATTGAAATAAATCTGAAATAAAATATCAAATACATAGATGAAAATGGAAATACTTTTATGTTGTAGCACACAAATAAAAACTAAACCTTAAAATAAACAATAATGATATATTTTAAAATAAATGTAAATAATAAAAATAAATGTTTATATTTATTTGAAATAACTAACACAATGGCAAAAATCACATGATAAAATCACACACACACACACACACACACACACACACACACACACACACACACACACACACACACACACACACACACACACACACACGTTGGTTTTTATGGTTTACGGGGACTTTCCATAGGCGTAATGGTTTTTATACTGTACAAGCTGTATGTGCTATTGCCCTACACCTACCCTACACCTAAACTTAGCCCTCACAGGAGACTGTGCATTTATATTTTCGCTCAAAAAAACTCACTCTGTATGATTTATAAGCATTTTAAATTATGGGGACACTGAAAATGTCCTCATAAATCACCTTCTCCTTGTAATACCTATGTCATACCCATGTCATTATACAAATTTGTGTCCTCATAAACCACATAAACATGCCCACACACACACACACACACACACACACACACACACACAAAACCTACAAATAATGGACCAATTTTTTTTTTATATACATATACACATTTTTAAAATACTAAAACTACAAAAGTATGTTTATAATACCAATACAAATTAATAAAAAATAAAAACCCACCACCAGCAACAATAATACTGGGTTGGATTTAATTAGATGGCAAATAATTTGGTAATTTCTCAGGTTTGGTTTGGTTTATTTTCATTTATTTATTTATTTATTTACTTTCTGACATTTCTGTCCCAGAACCAAAAATCCATATAGTCTACATAAGTGCAGAGTCCACAGGTCTCTATGAATGAATGGAAACTGACAGGAAAAGAAATGATCAGGAATTCTATACTACTTTTACAAAATTATACACAAGGAATAGAGATGAAAACATATGCTTACCTATAGGCATTGTGATGGAATAACTATAATCCCATATAAGTGTGTCTGCTGAATAGGGAGATAAGCTGTGTTTTCCCCAGTGCTTTGATCGATCACCACTATCCCATCTCTGCAAGGACATTGAACATGGAAACATTGAGTTAAGTCAAATCTATGTGGTGTAACAGAGACTCACTTATCCCAGTCGGTGTAGTAAAAGTGGCTGTCATAGATGGCCAGACTAAATGGGTAATTCAAAGCATCCTGGAACACGCGTCTCTCAGTCCCATCTGGAGATATGTACTCCAGTTTCTTTGTGCCTGTTGATTTAGTAGAATTTTCTCTTAAATTTGTACTGCAGATATGTGAGATGCCATATTATGTGGAAACGTTTACCTGCATCTGCCCAGCACAGGTGATTTGTGTCACAGTCCAGTGTCAAGGCATTAGGCAACATGAGACCCACTTGCACCAGTACTTTCCTCTTGTGTCCCTCCAGTGATGAGCTCTCTATTTTGGGAGCATCACGGTTCCAGTCGGTCCAAAATAAGATTCTGAAGGGCATGTGCAGTAGAAACACTTCAGAACACTTTCACAGAAAACAATTGCACCATATAAATAAATATACTGATGTTTATTGCAGGAATACATAATAAAGCTGTCAGTGTATGTGATGTATACAAATTGTGTGTGTGTGTGTGTGTGTGTGTGTGTGTGTGTGTGTGTGTGATTCCACATAAATATTTTATTGTATTATAAAAAAATTTTTTTGTAAAAGAGGATTATTTAAAAAACTTACTGACTCCAAAAATGTAAATGTCGTGATTCAAATCTATATATTTAACTTCTTTCTGCTTCAAACCAATATTTATTTGGTTTATGTTGGCTTGAAATAATTAATGTATGCATAATGGTAAATATAATAATGCACAGACAGCAAATGAAGGATTTTGATAATATCTCACTGACCCACTCTTAGCGTCCACCACGATGGCTCTGGGATTCACTAAATCTGAATCAATCAGCACTTTTCTGTCCCTGCCGTCTAGATCGGATGTGTCAGAAGAAACAGAGGATCCAGGTGCAAAGGTAAGTTCTGAATGCTTTTAATGAATAATAAACACAGGCAGTCTGTCGAGCAAAGACACAGAACTGGAACAAACACAAAGTAGATAAATTCCTCGGTAAAGGAAGACTCCTGTCTTGAGGATAGACAGCAGAGCTGGAACTTCTCGTAGGGCAGAAACACAGTCCTAGTACGAGGTCACACGCAGCAGGATGACAGAGACACGAAAGCACACAAGACGAGTGCAACTCCTCTGGACTTGATTAAACAGGACAAGACAGGGTAAATGATCAAGTCGATAGCATAACACACAAGCATGACTCACGTACACACGAAATAATCCGACAAAGAACGAAGGGAAACAGATGCTAGAAGTAGAGAGAAAGTAATGAGACAAGTGAGAACAGGTGTGACAGAAGCAGCACAAGCGCTAATTGCAATGATGAACAGGTGGGGAAGAATAGACAGGCAGGGCCCAGGCGAGAGAGAGAGAGAGAGAGAGAGAGAGAGAGAGAGAGAGAGAGAGAGAGAGAGAGAGAGAGAGAACAAACCCAGCTCATGACAGTACCCCTCTCAACGAGCGCCTCCAGGCTCCCAAGAAGGAGACTGACGAGCACGGTAGAAATCGTCGATGAGCGAGCGATTCAGGACATCCCGGGCCGGGATCCACCGCCTCTCCTCAGGACCGCATTCTCCCAATCCACCAAAAACTGGTGGCCCCGCCCGAGGACGAGCGTCAAGCAGCCTCCGTGCACCCTGTAGATGGAAGACCCTCATCCAGGGCAGGAGGTGGACGGGTGGCGGGTGGGAATACGAATAACAGGTTTGATACAGGATACGTGGAATACAGGATGAACCCGACGCAACTGGTTCGACAATCTGAGCTTAACAGCTACCGGGCTGAGAACCTTGACAATAGAAAAGGCCCGATGAAGCGGGGCATCAGTTTGCGGAACTAACCTGAAGTGGTAAATTCTGTGGAAAGCCACACCTTCTGACCGCAAACGTATCTGGGAGCCTTAACCCGGTGTCGATTAGCGGCCCGTCGAGTACGCACTCTGGAACGACACAGAGCTGACCTCACCCTCCTCCAGGTGCGCCTACACCTCTGAATGAACGCCTGCACTGAAGGCACGGAGGACTCGGTCTCCTGGGAAGTGAATAGCGGAGGCTGGTAACCGAGGCAAGCATGGAATGGGGATAAACCTGTGGCGGTCGACGGTAGTGTATTGTGGGCGTATTCAGCCCAGGAAAGTTGGTCGCACCAGGAAGCAGGACTCTGAGACGTCAGACTACGCAACATGCGACCAAGAATCTGGTTGGTACGCTCAGCCTGCCCATTGGTCTGGGGATGGAATCCTGACGACAGACTGGAAGATGCCCCAATCAGTCGACAGAATTCCCCCCAGAACTGGGAGGTAAACTGTGGCCCCCTATCTGAAACGATGTCAGTCGGAAGCCCATGGATCTTAAAAACGTGATCGACCATCAGCTGCGCAGTCTCTTTAGCGGACAGTAATTTGGGAAGTGGAATAAAATGAGCCGCCTTAGAGAATCGATCTACCACTGTCAAAACTACCGTGTTCCCCGCTGACGGCGGAAGACCAGTGACAAAGTCCAGAGCGATGTGCGACCACGGGCGAGAAGGAATGGGAAGTGGTCTAAGAAAACCCGCGGGTGGAGAATTACTCGACTTAGTCTGGGCGCAGACAGGACATGAAGCTACAAAACGACGTATGTCGCTCTCTAGTAGGCCACCAAAATCTTTGGCGAATGATGGCCAGCGTTCCTCTAACACCGGGATGGACGGCTAATTTAGAGGAATGACCCCACCGTAGAATGGCCAAGTGGCGGCTTGGGAACAAACAAAGCTCCCTCAGGAGCTCGAGGCGATCTCGTCACATGCGAAAGAGCCCTCTTCACAGTCTGCTCGACTCCCCAGACGGCAGCCCCGACCACACAATGGTGTGGTAGGATAACCTCCTTGGAGGAAGCCCCTTCAGTCGAGCCGAACTGACGTGAGAGAGCATCAGGCTTACCATTCTTTGAGCCGGGTCTGTAGGAGATGGAAAACTCGAACCGACCAAAGAATAGCGCCCAGCGAGCTTGTCGAGCGTTCAACCTCTTAGCGGAACGAATGTACTCTAAATTACGGTGATCGGTCCAAACAATGAAGGGAACATTGGCCCCCTCCAGCCAGTGGCGCCACTCCCCCAGAGCCAAACGGATCGCCAAAAGTTCACGGTTACCGACATCATAATTACGCTCCGCGGATGTGAGGCGATGTGAAAAAAAAGCACATGGATGAACCTTGTCATCCCGCGAGGAGCGTTGGGAAAGTATTGCCCCCACCCCTACGTCGGAAGCATCGACCTCAACGATGAACTGTCTCGTGGGATCCGGAGTGATCAAAATGGGAGCGGAGGTGAACAACCTCTTGAGGTGATCAAAGCGTTCTGAGCCACCTCGGACCAGGTAAAATGAGACCTGACTGAGGTGGCGCTGTCAGCGGGCGGCAACCTGGCTAAAATTACGGATAAACCGGTAGAAATTAGCGAACCCCAAAACCGTTGGAGTGCAATGCGAGAGTCCGGAACGGGCCATTCTATGACTGCACGAACCTTGTCGGGTCCATGCTGATCCCTCTGCCGACACAACAGATCCGAGGAATGTGACCGATCGAGTGGAACATGCACTTCTCGGCCTTAACAAAAATGCGATTTTCGAGTAAGCGTTGCAGAACGCGGCGCACATGTTGAACATGCACCTGGAGAGAGGGTGAAAAAATCAAAATATCGTCCAGATAAATGAACACGAATACGTTAATCATGTCCCGCAGGACATCATTAACTAAGGCTTGGAACACGGCGGGGGCGTTGACCAGACCGAACGGTAAAACGCGATATTTAAAGTGCCCAACCGCGTATTGACGCAGTCTTCCATTCGTCTCCCTCCTTAATACGAGATGGTACGCTGCGTTGCGCAAGTCCAACTTCATTGAAGATCTTTGCGCGCCTGCAAGATCTCGAAGGCTGACGACATAAGAGGCAACGGATACCGATTCTTGACCGTTATGTCGTTCAGCCCCAATAATCTATGCAGGGACGCAAGAGCCGTCTTTCTTCTTCACGAAGAAGAACCCGCCCGCGGGAGAGGAGGATGGGACAATGATCTGAGGCGAGAGACTCAGTGAGATACTTCTCCAAAGCCTCTCGTTCGGGCGCAGAAAGGAATATAGCCTTCCGCGAGGTGGCATGGTGCCCGGAAGGAGATCGATACTGCAATCGTGACGGTCGATGAGGAGGCAAAGATGTGGCCGGGAACGGCTGAAAACCGCCAGATCGAGGTATTCCTCCGGGACTCCAGACAAATCACCAGGTTCATCCTGAAACACAGAGACAGAGGAGACAGCAGGAACAGCAGATACTAAACAATTAATATGACAAGCAAGTTTCCAAGAAAGAATTATGCCCTTGTCCCAGTTAATCAGCGGTTATGTTGGGTAAGCCATGGATGGCCTAAAACAATAGGGGTAAAAGGGGACTGAAAAATGTAAAAAGAAATTGTCTCTTGATGATTCCCTGAGACTGTGAGACTCACCGGGATGGTGACACGGTGAACAGTAGAGAGCACCCTGCCATCCAGTGCAAAGACAGTAGTAGTGTCTTCTAAATCCACTAGGGGATGTCATGATCACGAGCCCATCTCGTCAATGAAATTCCCTCCGCTCCAGAGTCGATGGCGCCCGAACAGGAAGCGGAGAAACCAGCCCATCAAGAACAGCAGGAAAGGTGGTACGAGTCTTTGGCGGTGAGGAAATAACAGTTGCGCTCGCCAGTACTCCCCTGTCTACTGACGAGCTCTGGCTTTTAACTGACACGAAGAGGCAAAGTGGCCAGCCGCACCACAATAAAGACAGAGACGATTAATGATACGTCGCTGTCGCTCAGTCGGAGAGAGGCGAATGCCACCCAACTGCATGGGTTCGGGTTCTGGTCTGGAAACAGATGAATCAAAAGCTGAAGGCGGGGCTTCTCGCTGTCTGGAAACAGATCCTCGGACGCGCCTCCGTTGCTCAAAGCATCTTTCCAGACGAATAGCTAGCTCAACTAACTGATCAAACTGAGCAGGCGGTTCACGAGCGTAAATCTCCTCCCTTAGATCAATGTTAAGTCCCTCCAGAAAGCGAGCGACTAAAGCAGGCTCATTCCACTCACAAGTGGTAGCCAGAGTCCGGAACTCGATGGCGAAATCTGCAACCGATCTCTCCCCCTGGTGCAGCACCGCAAGAAGGTGCGAGGCTTCACGTCCGTAAACAGATCGATCGAAGACCTTGATCATCTCCCCCTTGAACAACTCGTAGTGACCACAGCAGGAAGCCTGCGCCTCCCAGGCAGCCGTTGCCCAACCGCGAGCGCGCCCAGTCAGCAAAGAGATCACATAGGCGATCCGAGCACGATCCACCGCATAAGTCTGAGGTTGAAGGGAAAAAACCACCTCGCATTGCGTTAAAAATGCTCTGCATTCAGTGGGCTCACCCGCATAGCAAGGAGGATTATTTATTCTCGGTTCGGAGGAATGAAGACGATTCTGATGACGACTCATGGCGAAGATGAAGAAGTTGGGCAGATAGGTCAGACACTTGAGGCGTCAAACTCTCCACAGCGTGTCTGGAGACAGACAACTCCTCTTCATGCCTACCGAGCATGGCCCCTGCAACTCGACCGCCCGGGAAAGGACCTTCCTTCGCTGGATCCATCTTGGTCGGATTATTCTGTCAGAAGAAACAGAGGATCCAGGTGCAAAGGTAAGTTCTGAATGGCTTTTAATGAATAATAAACACAGGCAGTCTGTCGAGCAAAGACACAGAACTGGAACAAACACAAAGTAGATAAATTCCTCGGTAAAGGAAGACTCCTGTCTTGAGGATAGACAGCAGAGCTGGAACTTCTCGTGGGGCAGAAACACAGTCCTAGTACGAGGTCACACGCAGCAGGATGACAGAGACACGAAAGCACACAAGACGAGTGCAACTCCTCTGGACTTGATTAAACAGGACAAGACAGGGTAAATGATCAAGTCGATAGCATAACACACAAGCATGACTCACGTACACACGAAATAATCCGACAAAGAACGAAGGGAAACAGATGCTAGAAGTAGAGAGAAAGTAATGAGACAAGTGAGAACAGGTGTGACAGAAGCAGCACAAGCGCTAATTGCAATGATGAACAGGTGGGGAAGAATAGACAGGCAGGGCCCAGGCGAGAGAGAGAGAGAGAGAAAGAGAGAGAACAAACCCAGCTCATGACAGGATGTCTCGATCCTGTCTTTCCCACAGTCTACCCAGAACAACTTCATGTGCACAGAGTCTACCGCAATTCCCTCCGGCTGGACCAAGCCTGGAATTTCACATTGCATTATTAGGGAATATAGAGAAAATATGTTGGTGATGCAACCATCATAATTCCCCTTAATTAAAATAGGACGGACAGGCAGACAAGGATAGATAGATAGATAGATAGATAGATAGATAGATAGATAGATAGATAGATAGATAGATAGATAGATAGATAGATAGATAGATAGATAGATAGATAGATAGATAGATAGATAGATAGATAATATTTCCAAAAGTATTGGGTCACCCCCTTTTATTGAAAGGTTTGGCTACTTTAGTAATTTCCATGAGTACAAAACTTAATGCTTAAGCATATATTATAATATATAAGCATATATTATATTCTAGGGAATTGTGTGCTTCTAATTTTATAGCAACAGTTTGGACCCTTTTCTATTCTAACATGACAGTGTATAAGGCAAGGATCAAAGATAAATGATGATTCAGTCAGTGTGGAAGAACTTGACTGGTCTGCAGAAAGACAAGTCCTAATCCCAGCTGAAAACCTCTGGTGTGACTTTAAATGCAGACCTTGAGGCAAAAACTCATCACCAAACACCAATGACTTGTACATTCATTATATGGACAAAAGTACTGGGACACCCCCTTCTTTAGAAGAGAAAAAGGCGCTTCCAAACTGTGGCAACAAAGATGGAAACATAATTCATGTACTTAAAAATTGTATTTGCACCTCTGTTCCAACAGTTTTTAAGTGTATGAAACGACTGTACCCATATATACAAGTCATTGGTGTTTGGTGATGAGTTTTTGGCTCAAGGTCTGCATTTAAAGTCACACCAGAGGTTTTCAGCTGGGATTAGGACTTGTCTTTCTGCAGACCAGTCAAGTTCTTCCACACTGACTGAATCATCATTTCTCTTTGATCCTTGCCTTATACACAGAGACACTGTCATGTTAGAATAGAAAAGAGTCCTGTCCAAACTGATGCTATAAAATTAGAAGCACACAATTCCCTAGAATATCATTGTATGCTTAAACGTTAAGATTTGTACTCATGGAAATTACTAAAGTAGTCAAACCTTTCATTAGAAGGGGGTGACCCAATACTTTTGGCAATATAGTGTAGATAGATGACCTTGGCTGGCTTAGACCCAAATTCTAAGAGCGCTCTGTTAATGGTATGTCGTCCAATATCTGTCCAACACAGCATGTTCTCCTGACTGTCATAGTCGATTCCAATCACAATGGAGTCCTGCAATGTTTATCAAGCATTATTCTTTTTTGTTTAATCAAACAACAGGTTTGGGATTTTATTTATGAGGGTCTACCTTTAAGGCCAGTAAAGCAGTGGACTTTTCTTGAACTGGCTCAGTTTCATCAAGAGGAATGACTCCAATCTGTGAGGCTTGTGTGTAAATGATAGCAGGATAGATCAGTGCATTGTTCAATGGCCGTGCATCACTTGAGATACCTGACAGGTAAAAAAACCCAGATATTATGACATGCGTTCATGAGGGAGTGGCTCCAGTGAACAAAACGGGCTTCTCGTGAGACTATTTTATCACCGGAGTTCACGCTATGCCTATGTTTTACATCATCTGCTGGAATACCACCCTCTTGAATGCACGTATTAGTCATTTAGCAGACGCTTTTATCCAAAGCGACTTACAAATGAGGACGTTAGAAGCAATCAAAACCAACAAAAGAGCAACAACATGCAAGTGCAATGACAAGTCTCAGTTAGCCTAAAACAGTACGATTTTTTTAAGAAAACTTTTTTTGTTTTTATTGTTATTATTATTTTTAAAGAAACAAGTAGAAAGAATAGAAAAAAGAAAGCTAGTGTTAGTTTTCAAGAAAAGCTAGCAGTTACAGAATAAATATGCAACTGATAGAGGGTCAAATGTTTGTGTTTTAATAAAAAGAAGACAGATAGATCAAATAAAATTAGAATAGAGAGTGCTAGAGTTAGTGTGTCAAATAAAGATGAAAGAGATGTGTTTTAGCCGTTTCTTGAAGTTGGCTAAGGATTCAGCTGCCGGATTTAGTTAGGCAGGTCATTCTACCAGATGGGAACAGTTAATAAAAAAATCTGTGAAAGTGATTTTGTGCCTCTTTGGTATGGCCCAATAAAGCAAAGTTCACTTGCAGAATGCAAGCTTCTAGAGGGCACATAGGTCTAAAGCACTGAATTTGGGTAAACGGCTGCAGAGCCAGAGGTGGTTTTGTAGGCAAACATTAATGCTTTGAATTTAATGCGAGCAGCTATTGGTAGCCAGTGCAAATTGATGAACAGAGGTGTGACATGCATTCTTTTCGGCTCATTAACGATTAACCTTGCAGCAGCATTTTAGACTAATTGTAGAGGTATTGGCTGGAAAACCTGCCAAGAGAGCATTTCAATAGTCAAGTCTGGACAGAACAAGAGCTTGAACAAGGAGTTGTGTTACATGTTCTGAAAGAAAGGGCCTGATCTTCCTAATGTAAAAAGCAAATCTTCAGGACCGGGCAGTTTTAGAAATTAGGCTTATCATCATTCACAACTCCAAGGTTTCTGGCTGTTTTTGAAGGAGTTACGGTTGATGAGTGATGGATTACAGTTTAAAAGCTTTAAATACGGATAAGTTTCTTACAAAAAGACATCAATTAACTTCAGAAGGCCTTTATTAACCCCGCAGATCCGTGTGGAGCACTTTTTTATGATTTGTTTTAATGATTGGCATAATTTACTGGACTTCTATTGGAATATTGAACATCACCCATTCACCCATTCTGATTGTATCAATCTGAAAGAAGAAAGACATATATGCTCAGGATGACTTGAGGGTGAGTAAATTATGGGGTTATTTTCTTTTTTGGGTGAACTCTCCCTTAATAAACTGAAAAAAACTGTTTTATTTTAGTTAGCCCAGGTCACCCCTTCTCAGGGGCCGCCATTTTAAAATGAATTAATACTGTTCAATTTGTCTGAGTATTCTATTAGACATAAAAATCTGGCATTTTTATTTTTGAAAACAATCATAGATGACAAATATTCTTGCAAATAGGATATTTGTACATTAGCTGTGACTTGATACTGCATCCACACCACTAGATTTCAGTATGAAGCCAAAGAGCAGTTTTAAATCTAGCTGTGAAACATTAAAAAAAAATGTTTTTATTTGTGTAATTTGATAACCCCGCTTAGTTTAATGTCCAGTAACTTTGTGATCCTGCATATTTTTCACGTACATGCATCATTTATTTTCAGGATTTTCAATGTAAAATGTGCATCCAAAATAACTTAATTACTCACAGGGGGGCTTTACATCATCGTAAGACTGTGTTCCAATGATTTCTACGCCTTGGTGGTCCACACACCAGCAGAAACTGCTGTAGCCGTAACATTGCACAGGCAGGAAATTCCCGTGAGCGTCACATAGGGGCATGTAGTCCTGAGAGGACGGCTGACCATTATAGTGAGTCATGTGAGTGAAAGCCTCCAGCGCTCACACACAGTCTCCGCACGGGCAGGGGTGATTCTAGGATTTTCATTTTAGGGGGGCTCAGCCCCCAATGAGGGTATAATAATAAATAAATAAAAATATTTACAAATAACAATAACGTGATCGTTTTATAAAGTATGCGTTCATATGTGTTAAGGGCTTTCGCTGAAGGAAACAGCTGTGGTGTGATGAGTGGTGAATGCAGCGAAAACTTTACAGTAGATTGGAAACCGATTGCTCTCCATGACTTTTGTAAACAGTATTTATGACAAAGAACTGCATAGATGTAGATATTATAACAATCTATCGATAAACACACACCTTGTCCTTTCCTCTGCGTCACCGCAGTCTGTGGATTGAAGAACGCGCAGAAAGATGGGGAGGAGCCGAAGTCTGCTGCCGTTTTCATTTGAAATTTAAAGGGGAAGAATCACAAGATTTTTAGGGGGGCTGAGCAGAAATTTAGGGGTGCTAAAGCCCCCCTAAAAATGGCCTAGCGACGCCCTTGCGCACGGGGAAGAAGAGCCGCTGAGTAAGAGACACAGTACACTCTGTCACAAAGTTTGTTTTGGAAAAATAAATGCCATTTTTCATTACATTTTTCAAAACTCTGACCATCGACCACATCATATATCTTGCCTCAATGAATCACTGTGTGAGCGTTAATTACAGTAAGGCTGTCTCATGAGTCATAATTATGTCATATATGTGTAACGGATGTAGCTATGCCAGTAAGGGCTGTGTGTAAAACCTCACTCTCCTGACCTCAAAAAGAGGCGCTCTAGCGACTGACGCTGGAGGCTGTAGCCTTTGGCGTTCCTTGTTAGAGCGCCCGCCTCCCGCACCGGAATCCCGGGTTCACGACCCGCTCCGACGAGTTGTGGCAGTATGGACCCGGGGGTTACATATAGTTGGAAATGAACACCACTCCCACAACACACACCGTATAACAGTAGGAAAATGCCTTGGATTTGGGAGCATGTTGCTTATCTTTTGTATTTTACAGCAACCTAAATGGCAAAGGACCAAGATATTTCAGGGGATTAAAACTGAAATATAAAAATGGTAGACAGAAAAATGACCTTCATGTTCTGTTGAGAGTTATGTTTTGTATAATAATAATGGAAAATAATCATTTAAAGGTTTGTGTTCAGACAATTTTGAGGGTCAATTTTACTGAGTAAAACACAAGATTAATACATAATATTGTTAAAAAAGTTTGGGGTTAGTAAGGTTTCTTTTTTTTGGGGGTAAAAATCATATTTAAATTATTTATGAAAGATCGTGCGACTCTGAAGACCAGTGTTATTTTAGTATCATTGGGATTCTATTATAGTTTCTGTTAATATTTTAATTTGATATCTTCGGAATCTGTGTTAATTTTAGTTAAAGTTTTAGTTATTTTGTTGTGTGTTTTGACTTTTCATGTATTTATATGGTACTGTATGTCTCTCTATATTTTTTATTATTTTTATTTCAGTTTTATTTTATACATCAAGTTAGATGAAAATGACACAAAAACTAGCAAATATATATATTTTTTTTTTGTCAAGTAAAGGATTTTTTTCTGATGTTTTAGTTTACTTTAATAATCCCTGCCAAAGACTACAAGAAGCTTTGCCATCACAAATTCCTTTTTAAAATAAAAAAAATAGTATTACATTAAAATAATATTTCCCCAAATTACTGCTGTTATTGCATTTTTTATTGAATAAATGCATCCTTGATAAGTATAAGAGGCTTCTTTAAAAAAATAAGTGTATATCTGACCAAATCAAAAGTTAATAAGCAGTTAGTGCAGAATGTGAGGGCATAAATCTATACCTGGTTGATCACAGTTGGCAGGTGCAGTGCTAGGCATTGTCCTGGTGCCCACTCTCTCCTGCCCTCTACTGTCCACACACCAGCAGTGTCCAGTGTTGCCCAGGCACTGCTGGGGGTTGAATTGCCCTTTCTCATCACACTGTGGAATGAAGGCCTCCAGGCTTAGACTCTCCTGAAAACTTTCTCTGTGCTGCTGGCACACAGTTAAGGGGGGTTTGGGCTTCTCTAGCGGAGAAAAAAACAAGGACCAACAAACATTTAAATACATTACAATTTCAGTATCCACTAAATGGCATGGTGTGATTAAACCAAGTCCTGGAACAAAGGATGTTGTTCCGGGAACAAGTTCTACTTGTTTCAAGTATGTTATGAATGATTAAACAACTCATTTGTGTTTGATTGATTTATAATAGACAGCTGAAGATAATATTTGACTTGATTGTTGGACTGTGTTATAAGCAAATAAAACAGTCTGTTACTGAGCTGACAGGAAGAAAGCGTTATGTGTTGCTTGATACATGTTGTGGTTTACGTGGTGGTTGGCAGAGGAAGCCATCGCCCTTGTATTCAGTCGAGCACTGGCAGTGGAAGGAGCCCTGGGTGTTGAAGCAGGAAGCAAACGGATGACAGAGCTGAAGAAAACACTCATCGATATCTGTAAAAAAGAGAATGATGGGCCTCCTGTGAAATACAACTCTTGGACGTGTACCACATGTGTGGTTACATAAAGTACACTCGTGATTGAAGAGCGTTAGTGGTCCTCATGCATGAAAGTGTTTAATATACTGTATGTCTGCGTTGAATGATCGTGATTCATGAATGACCGTAAATTGTGCATAAAATAATTCTTACAGAATTGTTCAAATTAACTGAATTTATGTATATATGTCTTTTTACAAATGATCTACACAGATATTTTTGCCAAATATTTAATTGTCCATCCAGCACTTCTTTGTAAGTAACAAAGCAACAACATGCAGTATGTAAATATATTCAAATGTAATGTGCAACAGTAAGGTCATTGGATTTGATTGGTCAAACAGTGTTCTAATAGTGCTGATATTCAGTCCAGCAGCTCTTGAGGTTGCCAGTCTGTATATTAGTGGAAGAAAACATCATTCCACCAGTGGGTGGCGATCTTCTTACGATTGAGAAATGTAATCATTTACTCGATTTGTTCAAAACACAGATTCATTCAGAAATGCTGTTTTGCTTGGCATGTGATGCGCTCAATATAATGTCTTGTTTATTTAACGGTTCTGTATAAGCAATAGTGATGGGAGCTTTTCAAAACTCTGAATCAACTGAACTGGTTGCTTTGCGAAATGATTCACGAAACACTGTAAATGTAACAACAGCCCAAATAATTAAACTTTTTACAATGCAAACTAAATGTTTTCATGAAAGTATACTCTAAACAGATTTCTTTTTTCGCCTGATTCATTTTGAAATGATGTCACAACAGTTTATTCTTTGATTTCGCTTGAATTATAATCAGGACCTCACAAGCACTGGTGGTCTGACTATTACGACTATGATTAATTGCTAAAAAAAAGGCTTCCGTGGACTAAAAAAGGTTTACTGATTTGAAAAAAATGACTGATTTGAATGATATATTATGTATTTTATATTAGTATTCATCTACTCACAACGCCCAAATAGTAATACTCATACACATATTACAATATACTGAACACTTACCCACACACACAAGCAAATCGAGATCAAACTCATAGCCAGATTGACAGTTGCAGTGATGGCCACCCGGCATGTTCACACACTCGGAGTGAGGACCGCAGTCGTCTACATCTGGACCACAGATTCACAACCCAAGAGAGACAATCGAAACTTTAACTAAGGCAGTAACTCAATTAAGACATGAGAATATGGCACACAGTTAAGGAAACTCTCAAAGGAGCAGTCTTAGCAAGCATTTGGCCTGATGTCAAAATTAAACATAGTTGAACACTAAAATACTTGTACCATAGCAGTTGCGTCCATCTCCCTGGAAGCCCATGGCACACTGACAATGGTAATGGGGTCACAATGGTGCTTCCCAGTTGAACAGGGGTTCAACTAAGCTCTGGCAGCTCACCTGATAACATAACGAGTTTCCTCAACAAGATCCAAAATTGTATGAAACAGAACTAATAATTACCCATATTGTAGAATAGTTTGGTTATCAGTATGTTCTTACCTCCTACAGGTCCCACTTGGTTGGTTATGGCATATCTAAGGGTGGCTCCTTCTGTGAACATGACCATTAGATGCTCCACGTTGACCTGCTCAAAGTCGGGTACGGTCCATGGGCTGTGCTCAAAGCTACGGAAACTCACGTTCTGTTGTAGCATGTAGGAGAATGTCTCAGATCCACCATTTTCTGACACCACCATGTACTCCCGCTGTGAAGATGATGTCACAACTGAGCCAGATACAAACTGCATTACCCATAATGCCTAAAGAACATATTTTAAAGCATTGACTTTGGACTTGAGTGGCTTTTTGGCTTTTAAAACATGCAATAGCACTATTGATAAAAGACATGAATGCTCAGTAAAGCGTTATTATTAATTATTATTGGAATAAACAGTTTTTCATCTAATCATAATATCTCATGTAGCTTTGCTAATTTGATTGGCTGAAGGTGTTGATGTTTAGTCCAACAACATATTTCTCAATCTTTCTGTTTATGGAAGCTCATTTGCACAATATAAGGAAATACTTTGTTAATCATAATAATGATTTAAGCATACAATTTTGAGACAAACATTCAAAAGGATGACATACTGAGTGATAATTATGAGATGAAATCTGAAATAATGATAAAAGTACATAATTTACTTTTGATCCCATGCATGATTTCTACATATGAAATCATAAGTATGACAATACACCTACTTTTTATGTGACATGATTACATGAGTGATAATTATGACTGTTTATCCAATAATATAGATTTTTGCCCTTTAAGATAATTAAAACTTAGTATCTCATAATGTTGACTTAATCTCATGATTTAGTATTTCATATTTTCGGGCTTTATGTCATGACAGTCTCATAATTTTGACTATCTCAAGACTTAGTATCTCATCATTTCAGCTTTATTGCATAACTTGGTATCTCATAATTTTGACTTTATCTCAATTTTGACTTAAATCTTAATTTTGACTTTGTCATAACTTAGTATCTTATTAATTTTTACTTTAACTCAAGACATAGTATCTCATAATTTCAGCGTTATCTCATGACACAGTATCTCATAAGTTTTGGCATAATTTAGAATTTCATCCTGTGACATAGTATCTCATAATTTCAACAGTTTTCTTTTTTTTATAACCCATTTCTCTCTGTTATCACGTTCCATACAGAATATCTGTGGTGAAAATGTCTTGGGTTTTAGGTGAATTTGCAGGTTACTTTGTTATCGTTGCAGTTCTACTTCTTTTTGGAACTATTTTCTTTGGTGGTGCATAAATAGAAAAAGTGACAGTTGATATGATGTGTCTAAAATGTGTCTAAAAAAAGTTACTCAGTAATGAACATTGTGAAATAATCTGGAATTATTTGAAAACTAACCCTAGTCATTACCCTCCAAGATTATTTACAAGAATTACCTGATTGGTTGTATTGATAGGTCTCTTTAAATGGCAGAATATGGACTTTAGCCCCATTGGGAATGCTTGGTAAATCTCCATTGATACTAATGTCAAAATTCAAGTGGTTGAATGAATCCATTCCTTGAGCCTCTTGAATAATTGTAACACGCTGAACTTGTGGGCTGAAGACCAGCTCTGCCTGATGAGAAAACTCAGCACCTGGAGAAAAGATATTGTCCTTTTTCATGATCTGTGTAACATAAAGTAATGAAGCTTCATATTATGAAAAATAATCACACCAATTATGCTGAAGCCATTCAGATGGTTCTGGAGCTCAAGAGCAAACAGCCAGCCAAATGTGGATACCAGTGGGCTCACAGCCATCAGAGCCCAGCCTGCCTGAACTGGGACAGGACTGACAGAGATGTATACGCGACCTTCTCCCACCACAGCAAAGCCATGGATGTCCACATTGTTTAGCTGAACTTTAGTGTCTCCAAAAGAAACAAGGCCACTCAGCTTTCCACTTAAAGGCTGAGAAATACCTGCAAAATCAGATTTTTCTTTCACATTTTAATTAGAAACCAATGTTAAAGTGATAGTTCACCAAAAAAATGTAAATTCTGTCATTAAATTACTCACCTTCATGTCATTCCAAACCTATAAGACCTTTATTCATCTTTGGAACACAAATTAAGATCTTTTTGATGAAATCCGAGAGCTTTCTGACCCTGCTTAGAGAGCAACATAACTGACACGTTCAAGGCCCAGAAAGGAAAATGGAAACCATTAAAATAGTCCATGTGACATCAGTGGTTTAACTGTAATGTTATGAGATTACGAGAATACTTTTTATGCGCAAAGAAAACAAAAATAACTTTATTCAACAATCTCTTTTTTAACAATGTCCTTACTACCTTTCTTGGCCTTGAATGTGTCAGTTGCGTTGCTATCTATCTATGGTCAGAAAGCCCTCAGATTTCATAAAAAATATCTTAATTGGTGTTCCGAAGATGAGCAAAGGTCTTTCGGGTTTGGAATGACATGAGGGTGAAAAATTAATGACATAATTAGTATTTTTGTGTGAATTATCCCTTTAAAGTCATAATAAATGACATGACAAGAAAATACTATAAACTAAAAAAACTCACCCATGGGTAAACATTGTCTGCCATTGCCATAATAACCAGAACGGCAATGACAGCAAGGACCAGTTGGATAATCTGTGCAGGATCCATCCTGAGAACAGAATTTCAGGTGCAGGCCACACATTTTTGCCACATTATTTGAAGTAGTTTCTTGGTTTGGTTTTGGGGTCTGTTGGACATGTAAAGCTGGGATGTCCATTTGGGCCTTCGAAGTATATTTATTTACAGGCATGTTTGATTCTACTGTAATGTAGAAATCTTAATCTGTGGTGCTGCGCAAGCTACCAAAACCCATTGAATCAGACTTGGGGACAGAAGCAGGAACTACCATCTGGAATGGGAACCGGCTGGATCCGATGTGGAAAATCCACAGTCCGTTTACCCCGGTGTTCCCTGCCCTGAGATTTGCGTAAGCAACAGAATCATGTTTTATATCACTATATACAATTTTACACAATTAACTTTACATAAATTATAGAACTAAAATACTGAATTTTTGAATTAATGTTAACAAACTTATATCGACATACTGTGTGATTTCAAGATGCAGAAAGCTACTTCTGATACAACTGAAATGGATAAAATTAAAGAAAAAAAACGTTTAATGCACTTACTTATAGAGGTTCTTGCTAGAAGAGCTCTTCTGTGGCAGATGTATCTCCTCTATTAAAACCAGCCTGAGGTTTAGCTTGTCTTTTTGACATGTTTGTATGATTATAACTGATATTTAACATCTTCTGCTCATCCTCTGGATACAGGAACAATGCATGTGTATCGTATTTATTGCCGGCCAACACAACCTGGAAACTGGTTACCTACATGGTAAACACAGCAGAGCTAATATTGATAATAATAACTTTACAAATCAAAATATTACTTTATTTGAAACAGTTAAACTGTGGATAAAATGCAGGATGAAGGAATACATTTTTTTTACACAATATGTAAATGAGAGTTGGAGCCCTTCCTCTTCACAGGCAACATTGACCCATGTGGCGATGACTTAAATGCAGAACCATAAAAACCTTGCTGCACCATTATAGAAGCTCGGATTAATACATCTAACGATTCCTCTGCGCCCTTTCCCCGCCCTGAACCAATGTCTGTCAGGAAAGGTGCGATGGCAGAGAAGCTGAGAGGAAACATGTTTCTTAAATACTGACTTTCTTCAGGTGGAGGTTGAAGGGACAAGAACCCATTTGTGGAAACCTGAGGAATTCAATGTTAAGCTTCAGACTTCACATGCTTAGTAATAAAAAAATATTTGTAATTTTATTGGGGTTTTTTTGTTATTTATTTGTATAGGTAGGCTACAGTAAGAAAATCTGCACACACAATTTTTTTTTTACAGAGATTACTGCACATGCTACAACATACTAATGAGGAAATATTGTATATATTACAAAGTGACTTTTTTTCAAATGTAATGAAAACAATGGCTTAAATAGAGAATGTTGAACTGGACGTTGTAGAACTGTAATGGCTTTTTTGTCTTCATGGCTTCAGACACTTCATCATCACCATCCTAAAGAACTGAATCGCCTTCAGATAATCCAAAAGGGAACAATTTGTCCTTTTAAATCGCATTCTGAAACAAACATTTGTAAAAAGCAAAGCAAACACCCAGCAGTTCTTCATTTCGAGAGGGAGCAGCTTCGATCTGGAGCACTTAAATGTAATTGTTCCTTTAGAAGTTCATGAGATGTGACGACGTAGTCACTTAAAATGAAAGGATGCCTTAACCACAATCCACATAGTTACCAAAATGTCTATGGGAGGGTTTTGGGAGGCGAGTACAAAGCATCCAATGCACATATGCTTATCAAATTTGAATAGAAAATCATTTGTACAAACAAACAAATGCTTCAACAAATCTGCATTTTAAATATACTTGTAGTTACTTATAGTCGGTATAGGATGTCTGTTGGGGGGACCATCAAAATAAAGTGTTAGAAAATAATAAGCAAACCGTCTTCAATACTCGAATGACTGCTAGTTGGCATGTAGGTGTAAAGCTACTTATAGTTAATACAATGTCTGAAGTGGGCTATCAAAATAAAGTTTTATTTTAAAAGAGACAGTTCATGAATTATCTTTCTTCTGACAGAATTCTAATTTTTGGGTGAACTCCTTTAAGTACTTACAATTCAAGAAGTGTGGATCACTTCCAGGATTCTTGGAATCCTTGGAATTCTCTAAAAAGTGTCCTTTAGACATTACAGACAAAGCCTAAATAATGAGCATAAGTATATACAAAAAAAAAAAATATATATATATATATATATATATATATAAAATATATTTAGCTCATTATTTAGGCTTTGTCTGTAATGTCTAAAGACTTACTATAATAATAATATATATATATATATATTGAACTTCAAAACATGCTGCTGTGACCTACATACATTTGTGGTACTGGTAAAGGAACACAAATTCCACGCATTTTCCTGAAAATAAAGTTTTATCATATTTTGGAAAAGGAGGCTTTTTTGATTAAATGTCTCTGAGCTACAGAAAAGTATTTATAATTTAACTTAATTAAATTTTAAAATGCATTGTACTGCATTGCAAACATGGAGCACACAGAGTACCAGCTTAACAGGGGCGATTTGTTTCTTACAAACATGCAGCTTTTCACCTCACAATATGTTAATTGATGGACTGGAGTGGTGTGGATTACTTGTGGATTGTTTTATTTATTAAATGTTATCGGCTGTTTGGACTCTCATTCTGATGGCACCCATTCACTGCAAAGGATTCATTGGTGAGCAAATTATGTACTGTAATGCTAAATTTCTGTAATGCTACATTTCTCCAAAACTGTTCTGCTGAAGAAACAAACTCATCTAAATCTTGGATGCCCCGAGGGTGAGTAAATTTTTTGTGTGAACTACTCTTTTTAAGGATTCTTTCATCTTTCATTCTTGCTTTAGCATGCTTTACCAGTGAGACTTCACTCTCTGTGTTGCATTTATATCCTCCACCTATTCATGTCCTCTGTTGCACTATAAAAATGGCTCTCAAAGCAACATGACCAGTACAACACAACATTGTCTTTACCAACACTGTGAGTTTGGGATGTAACTATCTGACCAACGGCAGACTGAGAACTGTCATTACTTTGACAATTCCAAAAAATATATATAGTGAATCCAATTTTCGTTATAAATTTGATTATATCATGTACAATGACGATGAAGCATCTTATAACTTATGTCTTATTAGAAATCTACTGGTTTCTGCAAAGCTACGTTGAACACGATTTGTTATGTCCATGAACTCTTCAGTCTTCAGATTTAGATCCGTGATATTGCATCCTAATGATTGAGAAGTAAGCATAGGGTTGGGCTCACGATGACTTAATGAATAGTGTTTTGTAACTCTGATTCTCTCCATAATGGAAATAGCAGGTACATCACTAAATGTCTTACAGCTTCATTAAAAGATAGTCAACCCAAAAATGAAAATTCTGTCATCTTTTACTCACAAAACTGCTTCTGGTTTGACTTCTATTGTATGGACAAAAATACAATGGAAGTCAACCACGTTAAATCAACCATATAAAAGTCAATTGCTTGGATAGCAACATTGGTAACACTTTTGTTTAAGAAACAGTTCTTAATATGAACTAGTTGCCTATTAGCTTGCATATTACTAACGTATTGGCTACTTATTAGTACTTGTAAAGTCCATATTAACTCCTTATTCTGCATGACCAAATTTTAGAATCCTTAATCCCCATTCCTACACTTAACAACTACACACATAACTATTAATAAGCACCAAATTAGTTTATGTCAGGGTTTTTTGCAGACAGAACCCATTCGCAGAACAGCCAGGGAGACTTCAAAAAGACTTCAATAGCAAAAGTAAAGATCAACAGAAAACTTGGGCAAAAACAAGCCGAAAGAACAGCCTCAAGGGCTTGAAAACAAGAGACCCGTGATATGGACGAAAACCAGAAAACAAAACAAACCGCTAACAAAACACTTGACTTGACTTGACTTGACTTGACTTGACTTGACTTGACTTGACTTGACTTGACTAGGAGCAACAGAGAACAAAAATCTAACCCACACAGCACAGATCACAGAGGGAGAATAAATAGGGATTCAAACCAGGCAGGAAAAGAGGAAGGACAGGTGGGGCCAATTAACTAATAATCAGGTAACAAGATGGGTGAGGTCAACTCAAGACAAATTGACTGGACAGCACATGACACACAGAAAACTAAGACAAAGCCATGTGCACACACAAACCAAAAACACAAGCACATAGCCAGCAAAACAAATCACCAGCCATGTGCAAAACAGGACACGAACACGCAGCTAATGAGAATACTCATAAGCCACGTGTTCACACAAGTCATCATGACAACAAAGCACCCAACCCATGAAAAACACAAGCTGCATGCCACACAGCACAAGACATACCATCAATGCACGCAGCCGATAAAAACAGGAACTGCGTCCACAACACCACAAAACACACGTGGACAGAAGAGCGCGCCACCGAGCGAACTCGAGCCCACACACTCACACAATGAGACAGAACACAGAGCGAGTGTCCGAACCCCGACACGAAACCGAAACTCAAGATATGAGTGCGGGATCCGAACACCATGCTCCAACACAAGACAAGGCATGCAGACGAGATAGCGCATGGCTCGAGCACGCACATGAAAACAGGACATGAAAACAGGGCTCTGCCACAAAACTCATGAATGACACTAGACCGAAGTGACAGAACCCTGACAAGTTTATTGAGGCAAAGGTCGTAATTAATAGTTACACGTAGTTAACAGTGAGAATTGGACCCCAAACTCTAAATGTTCTAAGTACATACAGGTTTGAAACTACATGAGAGGTTCTAAAAGATGACAACATTTCCAGTCCTAGTATCCCTTTACATGCACAGAGCTTTAAACCCGTTTTAGTTTAATTTAAGTAAAAAAAAATACACAGTCCCAGAAGTTCACTAGATGATGTTCTTTATTTCTAATACATAAATTAATACATATAAATGATACAGTCACTGCAAGACACTGAAATATTTTCTGTAGGTGCATGGGTCACTGGCATCTGTTTTTCTTCCAGTATTCTGGATTTTCTGCAGGAAACAACATGCCTTGACTGTGGTATGTAAGGTGCAAACAACAGGTCGCTGTTAAGTCTCTTAGCTGTCTGGGTGAGATGGTTGAGTTTGTCTATTGAAATGACAAGGACATGGCAATGGGTGGTACTTGGCTAGGATGAACAGCTTCTCTGTTTTCAATACATTCATACTATT
Source organism: Gymnocypris eckloni scoliostomus (assembly GCA_027564155.1). Taxonomy (NCBI): domain Eukaryota; kingdom Metazoa; phylum Chordata; class Actinopteri; order Cypriniformes; family Cyprinidae; genus Gymnocypris; species Gymnocypris eckloni. The sequence continues at coordinate 70,573 of JAJHNS010000045.1, forward strand.
CAGACGGAAATGTTTGGTATATATATATATATATATATATATAATAACTAGACATGCAATTAATCGATCGATTATTTATCGATTGAGATTTAATTGATCGATTTAATTTATCATTTGCATGAGCATGATAGAGAAAACCATTAGATTTTATATATTTGCTTGTGATTTGATGTAAAGAGAAATTAAAAGTGGCTCTAGTACTGATCCCTGTGGAACTCCAGTTGATGTGAAGATAAAGTGGATTATTTCCATTATGATACTCTGATGATAAACGAACATATATGCCAACATATAAAAGAGCACACTCGGTACCACTTAATTTTATGTTGTCCTTGTTACACGTTACATGTACTTACTATTACAATAACAATTAAGTATGCATAATTACATGCAGCTAAACCTATATCAAACCCTCATCATTACACTAACTACACAGTAATTACAAGTAATATTATTCAATACTTAAATGTATAATTGCACTGTAAAAAGGACACCTTAAAATAAAGTGTGACTGCACACTCTTTAATTTGTGATCTCAAATTGGAAAATTATGTGATATAACTAGTTCCCGTTTCTAACAAAAGTCTTGTATTTTAAATATATTTATTTTTATGAATTATAATATGACGTTTTATAAAAATTTTAGCAGGAGGGTTATTTATAGCTAATATTTGACCTTTACATTTTTTTATCATGCTTGGTCCAACAAATCCCTATATCAGCCTTGGTCTCTCCAAAGGCTATTAGGGTATTTTCCACAGGGAGGCGTGATGTCATGCAGATTGTAAACCAAGCTTTTATACCAATTATATAAAGTCTATACAACTTAAAAATAGCATGTAATTTGTTAATAAAAAGCATGTAATGTAGTTTTTTTAAGTGCTATTCAGAAATATAATTTATCAAGCAAAATGTTATTCAATAGCCTATATAATGTATTGTTGTAATAGATATTAATATTTTACAATTATAAATAATTTAGCCATTTAATTTTAATCAGCATAAAAAGTAAAAAACAAAAATCACCAGATCCAAATCATGTTTTAAATCATTCGATCTCATTTTAAGTCTAGGATGTGGTGACTCATTAGCTGTTGACATCAGAGCATGCTCTACTGAAACTCCACCTCACTTTCTGCTTACGGTGGTATGGGCTGTGCGTAAAAGTGCGACTTCACTATAAGTACGCATCCTAATTCTTCTCTGCTATGATATTTGGGTTTCTTTCAATTCAAATTGACCTCAAACGGGATAATACAGGAAATTTTTTATGGCGAATAACAGCAGTTGCCGCGAGCAGCCCACGGTCTCTGGTGGATCTCCAACAACATCTGTGATTATGTTTTCCGCCGGCGTCCTTGGGAACGTGGTTGCCCTAATTCTCTTGGAAATACGGCGGAGGAAGCAACCCACATCTTTGTTCCAAGTCCTAGTCACATCTTTGATCTTCACAGATTTGCTGGGAACTTTCTCCGTCAGTCCTCTGGTTTTGACCGCGTACTTGAGGAATGAATCTTTGATTGGGATGAGTGAAAAGAGATTGGTTTGCGGACACTTTGGATACGCCATGACTTTTTTCAGTATGGTCACTCTCGCCATTCTTCTCTCCATGGCAGTGGAGCGCTGGCTCTCCATCGGACATCCTTACTGTTACGAGAAGCGCATGAGTAAACGCTGCGGGTACATCACCGTCACGCTCATATACCTGCTGTGCGCTCTTTTCAGCTTCTTACCTTTCCTCGGTTTTGGGAAGTATGTTCAGTACTGTCCCGGAACGTGGTGCTTCATTGACATGCACGCGAGCGAACACAAAGTGTTCAATATCATCTACGCGTCTTGTTTGCTCGCCATGATAGTGTGTACGGTTTTGTGTAACGTGTCCGTTATCTATCACCTCTCACTCATGTATCGAAGACGCAAAGCGCACCGGGGCTCTGTCCGACGGCAGCGAGGGCACAAGAGGCATCGGTCCATCGCGAAGGAGGTTGAACATCTTGTGCTGCTCGGGTTCATGACAATAGCATTCGTCATCTGCTCTCTTCCTCTTGTGGTAAGGCTTGTAAGACCCGTTCAAACTTCACGAGTTGACTAGAAGTAATGTCCTGTCCATGTACGTTCAAAGACACAGTGTCCATATTACAGATAGAATATTCATTTTGAAGTTACAAGTCTGTAGGCTATTTTTAAGTTTCAGCTTATTTGTTTATGCACAATGAATATTCACCTATGTGCTAATATAAGCATTATATTATTATTAATATAATCATTTTAATCATTAAATCATTTTATGCTAATGTTTTTTTTATACAGTAGCCCTAAATGTATTTTTACACAAAAGGCACGCATAAAAAAGTAATTGCATTATACTAAATATTGAACCAAGCTGCATTTATAATTAAGACAGTCGTTCCATAAAAAGTAGTTTGTTAGGTTTTCATGTATTCAAAATGTGTTTCTAGCAGCTTCACAAAATGTTCACACTGTAACATGAACATTTTAATGGAGCATGTTTTTATGTTATACTTAGATATTTTGATTTACTGTTTATGCTCAGCATACAATTCACACTGTGCTCTTGTCTCCTCAGATTTATGTGTACATCAACACTTTTTATGACGGATATCGTCGCTTTGATCGCATACACCTTCTTTTACTATCGACCAACCCCATCATAGACCCCTGGGTCTTCATCATCCTCAGTCCCCCAATACCCCGTCTGCTTTGGGAAAAGATGTTCAAACCCACGCAGGAGAAGGTCCGTAGCATCCATCCAGTCCTGTATCAGGCACCTGGAAGCCACCTGGAGATTCAGACGGAGGCAGTGTGATGAAAGTCTACACAGAAATTCCTGGAACTGCTGGCTGCTGATCTCTAAAACCTCTTTTGGTTTGTGGAAAAGATTGTTGAGTGATTGCAGAGACCGAAGATCCAAGTCACTGGATAACTGAACAGATGAATCTAAGACCCGAGAATGAAAAAGATGGATGGTGCTGCACCCATAATATAATGGAGAATATAAAAGAGTATAGCAAAGTAAACTTATTTATTGCCTTTATTTATGGAGAGTAAAACATTTTTGTACACCGGAAGGAAAATACGTTTATTTATCAGCAGGAAATATAATGGTAAATATAAATAAACATGTATAGGCTGAAATGAAGAGCTGTGCTTCCTGTTTCAACTGCGTGGGGGATGCGGTTTGTCTATCTTTGTGTGACTTCATGCTTCATCAGTTTGGTTTTCTACGTTCCGTTGCAAATATATGCAGGACTGAATCATGTCATAGCAAGCCAGGTCATTGTGAAAGAGCCAAACAGCTTGACTAAACTGTGAAACAGTCCCATGACTGAAGAGAGTTATTTGGAGGGAAGGTGAAGCAGCCTAAACTGAGGAAATAAAAGTTTGTTCATAAAGCAATTATTTTGGATCAGTTTGTTTTACAATCTCCTGATATTACATGATATTTACACAGTGAATGAATTGAGGTTAAAAGATTATTATAAAATGATGTTACAGTCAGGAAATCTCAGTATTGATAAAATCATATTTTGCATATTACACAACACAGACTTTGTTTTCTTGGTATTGCTAGAGTTACATTTACATTTATGCATTTGGCAAATGCTTTCATTCAAAGGGGCACAACATCTGTAATATACAAATGATGCTTTATTTGACAAATAGATTAGGATACTATGATGACCTTCTTAAAAATCCTGTACAATTATATTCAGATCAATATAAATTGCTGTTATGAACTGAGGACAAGTCATTTTTAGGTAGTTATTAATAGTGTAATATCATATCAGTTTGATGAAGGAGAAAATCAAAGGCTGCACCTGAAAAATAAAAATGATGTCCTGTTGTTCCAAAACTTATATTGAACAAAAGCTGATATTTTGAGAAATACAAAAGCCATTCAAATGGAAATACAAATCATTTGGCTCCAGTGTTGTCTGGTTCTTCAACCTTCTTCAAATAGCTTATTTTATGCTCTGCAGTAGAAAGACAGATTTGGAACAAATATAATGACACATTTCTAATTTTAGATGGACTATCCCTTTAAAAGCATTTTAGTGGTTGTTTCTGATTCATCTTAAAGTGCACATGTTTAAATCCATAGAAGTAAAATAACAATTTATTTCTTTTTAAAAAACATTTTAATAATCTGAAGAACCTTTTCCCACAATAACAAATCCTGAAACATTTCTTGAATGTAAAACGTTCTTCATGGAACCATCAACAGCAGCAAAGCACCTTTATTTTTAAGAGCGGATGTCTCAAGAATACTTGAATAAACATGCCTGTAACAAGCTGTAATATGAATCGGCAGGATCCCTGGACATGTTCATTCTGCATCTTGAGCAATATTTAATAACACTCTTTATGACCCCTAATCTGATGATTTTACAGCTCTGACTAGAGCCTAGCACTTGAGAGACAGTTTTTATATTAGGTGTTTATTTGTCATCAGACATGACCTTTCACTGTATAACTTGACATAATGTAAATTTAATGGCAGTGATTGACTCTTTCCATCAGTTGACTTCCTAGTGGTTTTGGTTTGACAGCTACACATGCAGAACTTGGTATTCAGCTCAGGAACTATGACAGATTTTCTTTGGAAAGGCACTTTCTAGTTTATGAGAATGAATTCCATTACAGTGACAGAATCAAACTTGCACATCTGACATTTTACAGACACTGTTATGCATTGTAAACTGAAAAATGACCTGGGAAAAGCAGAGCTTGCTTAAGCGGTTGCGTTGTTTCCCACAATACACATCAACTTGCGTGTAAAACACATGTGTTTCATTGTAGGTAATTTCCTGATCTGCATCTAACCTTTTCCATATCGGTCTGCATGTTGTTTTGTGTTTCATTTTTAATTGCACAGCAAACAGTGACTCTCAGACTTATGAAAAAGTAATGGATGTCCTGTTGTTCAACTTTACAGGCAGATACTCTGACAGGGTCCATGTGTTCATTTAATGTGTTCCTTTAATTAGACATTTGGAGAAGGGAAGAGAGCGATCCTTATAAGGAAAGACTTCAGGGAAACATTTATCTGTCAATCTGGCCATATTACAGTTCATTGTGTGGTCGCTGTAATGTAGCCTGCACAGGCCCAAGAGATGTTATTTCTTTGATTAAGTCAAAGTATTCCAGAAATCAGTGTTTTGCTTATTCAACTTTTGCCGCAAATTTGTCACGGATGGATTATGGGCATCTGATCTGAAGCGGCTATCTGCCGTGCCGTGTGTATTTTCTTTTGTTGAATTAGTGCTGGTAATGGCTGTATTTATACCTCCTTCCCTACAGGATAAAGAACCCGCTTTGAACCTGAGATCCGCTTCAGGACTGGATCTTTTTCAAATGCCGCACAAGTTGATGCACAACATTCGGAGTGAAATGTAAACATCTTTTTTTCTCTGTATTTTGTGGGTTATTCTCTTGTGCAAGGTATAAAGAGTACAAATGAGCACAAATTTATCACGATAAACTGAATGCACTTACAAACTCATCGCTAAAGCACACTAGATGTGTGCAAGTTTGATTTTTCAAGAATTATGTGCATTTGTTTGTTCTTGGTATTTTGTTGTTGTTGTTGTTGTTGTTTTTAGACATATAGACATTTTGTAGCTTCACCATACCAAGTACTCTTATAACATGGTGAAATAATGGTGAATATGTTTCTATTATTAGCAATAGTATTTATTTTCTTTTTTACCTGGTCTGTCTCTCTGTGTAGCTTTAAAAGATTTGCTCAAAAGATCAAGCTCAGTCAGAACTCTTGGTGTAATCTTTGAATTGTAATCAAAAGGGCCCATGTCACACTTCTCTTTATCTCCCTGCACTGGCTACCAGTTGCAGCTCGCATCCAGTTCAAGACACTGATGCTTGCATAAAGAACAACCACAGGGTCAGCACTCTCCTACTTCCACTCACTATTACGAATCCACATCCCCTCCAGAAGTCTGAGATCTGCGAGTGAGCGACGCCTTGTGGCACCATCACAGAGAGGCTCAAAATCACTTTCCAGCACATTCTCTTTCACCGTTCCTGGCTGGTGGAATCAAGTCAAGTCAAGTTCAAGTCAAGTCAAGTTGAGCTTTATTGTCATTCCGCTACATGTGTGGACATATAGCGGGACGAGATGTCGTGTCTCACAGGACCACGGTGCTACATAAATACAGATATACAACACGAAGTAAAACAGTATAAACCTATACACAACTGACCCACTGTCAGCTTTGACTATACATATGCTATATATAAAAGTGGTTACCTATACATAAACTAAAAAGAATAAAAATAAAATAAAAAATACAATACAAACTGTACAACTGTGCAGATGACTTCAAATACTGTACATGTGCAAAAAGAGAGACATTCAGCAGCTGGCTGGGGAACAGTGTAAGGTGATTTGTGGTGCATGAGCCAGTAAACATACATACATTACAGTCGTATATTACAATCAGTCTTTTGAGGGATTATGGACACACAATGGTGTGTGAAAGTGTCTAGTGCATGCAGAGGGGAGTGTGTTGCTACAGGTGGCTTGTGCAGGCACTGACTCCATTATGATTGGAGTCAGTGCTATGGGACGGTAGTCATTTAGACAGGACACAGGTGATTTTTTTGGTACCGGTATGATCGTTGTGGATTTGAGACATGTGGGGATGACTGCCTGGCTCAGCGAGGTGTTGAAGATATCTGTTAGGACATCTGTCAGCTGTTCAGCACAGTCTTTCAGTACGCGGCCAGGTATATTGTCAGGGCCCGCAGCCTTGCGTGGGTTAATCCTAGATAGGGTCTTCCTTACATCGGCTGGAGACAGACAGAATGCCTGGTCGTTGGGAGGTGTGGGCAGTTTTTGTGCAGGTGTGTCGTTCTGCATTTCAAACCGTGAATAAAAGTGGTTGAGTGCATCTGGGAGGGATGTGTCGTCGTCACAGGCCTGTGGCGGGGGCTTGTAGTCAGTGATGGTCTGAATGCCTTGCCACAGGCTCCGTGTATCTCTGCTGTTTGTGAAATGATTATTGATTTTATTGCCATATGACCGTTTTGCATTTTTGATGCCACGGGACAGATTAGCTCTTGCTGTTTTGAGGGCTGCTTTATCTCCTGATCTGAACGCTTCATCTCTGGTATTTAGCAGCCCACGAACCTCTGCTGTCATCCATGGCTTCTGGTTTGCACGTGTGGTGATGGTCTTGGTGACTGTCACATCATCAATGCAGTTTTTGATGTAAGCAGTCACAGTTTCAGTGTACTCCTGCAGGTCTGTATGGTTATTGTAGGTGGCCGCCTCTTTAAACATGTTCCAGTCTGTGTCCTGGAAGCAGTCCTGCAGTGCTGAGGTAGCATTGTCTGGCCATACCGTGATCTGCTTTTGAAATGGTTTGGCCAGTTTGAGAAGTGGTCTGTATGCTGGGATTAGCATAACAGAGATGTGGTCCGAGTATCCGAGGTGGGGGCGGTGTTCGGCTTTGTATGCGTTTTTCACTGTTGTGTAAACAATGTCCAGTGTGTTATTTCCCCTTGTTGCAAAGTTCACATGTTGGTAGAACTTTGGTAAAACTGACTTTAAGTTAGCGTGGTTGAAGTCGCCGGCTATAATGAAAAAGCCGTCGGGGTTATTTGTTTGTTGTTCGCTGATGGCGCTGTACAGTTCAGGAAGTGCGTCCTTAGCATTTGCACACGGGGGAATGTACACCATGACAATGATCTTCCCACCCCTATCCGGAATGCTGGATCCCTGTCAATCTTCAAGCAACAACTGAAAACTCATCTCTTTCGACGCAACTTGACTTCATCCTAAAAAAAAACTAAAAAAACTGCTGTTCTCTTTATTTATTCCTTCTCTTGCTAGCTTGTACTTATTTGAACAATGTCCAAGACTTGGTATTATAAGCACTTCCTCTGTCTGTTTGCCTCTTTAAGATGAATCGCTTCATGTATTCCCCAATTGTAAGTCGCTTTGGATAAAAGTGTCTGCTAAATGACTAAATGTAAATGTAAATGTACACTCAATAACATCCTCCAGTGAACTGCGATCATACTGAGACAGGACTAATGTTTAGAAGTGCATGTGCTAGTATGTGTTGACATTAGATTCATTCACATGAACTAAAGGAAAGATTGCCTGGAACGCTTGGACTCACATCAACACCTTAAACTGCAAAAACAACACTGATGACAGGTTGCATAACAGCAGCTTTAATGACTGTTCTGAAATGACTCAACAATAGCAGGAGGTTCTTCTTGAGAAACATTTAAAATACGTTATTTACTGAGAAACCTCGATACCTGTTGAAGCAGTCCTCACAGTATTCTGATACACATTCTCACAGGTATTGAGGATACTATTAAACACCAGGGTATTACTGAAAAAAGTACCCATTCAGAAACTGTTGTAAGTTTATTTAGGAAATGTTCAAGAATTAAGGGAAGAAGAGGGTTATGTAATACAGTCCCAAATGGAATCTGTGCTCCTCGAAGTCCACAGAAAGAGCAGACGATTTTCACCTAATTTAAACAGTGGATTATGAATCGCCCTGAGCGTGTTTGCTTCTGAAATATTTAAACTTTTAATGCACTCTCAAGTAAACAGCAGCTTAATCTGCTATTGGTTGTTATTGTTTTTTTGTATTAATCTCAGATTTACACAAAAAATATTACAAGACAAAATAACTGTTTTTAAATGTAATTTAATTTAATTAAAATAGTTACATTAAAATATAATTGTTAGATCAAATCGTGGATGAGCTTTAGTTGTGCTTGGATTTAATATATCCCTTAATGCCGGTAATGACACAATGTTTATAAGTATACATATTAAAGCATTACATTACTAAAATGCAAGTTTTAAAAGACTAGTCATATCAGTGTTCTGTACCTAAAAAGGTAAAGTAATTATACCAAATGTTCTGTAATTTACTTAATCATATACTTTCAAATGTATATCAATCAAACAGTAATTATTAAGAAAAGTCTAAAATTAGCGTGACTATCCAGATTGAGATAAAAGTATATTCATATCTCGGTTTTCTGGGAAAATATCAGAGTTCAGTTCATAAGATTGTGAAAATGTTTATCTTGGATATAATCCTGAAATATTTTAGTTCATGTTGGAATCTCTGCAGAGAGTCCACCAAACCTCAAAATCATGAACCCCCAAAGGCCACTGGTTTATGATTTTATTGCTATTTATTTTGGCATGCCAGTAGTCAACTGTCTAATGATTAAAGAGTCGGACTCATAATTGAAAGGTTGTGAGTTTGAGTCTCGGGCTGGCAGGGATTGTGGGTGGGGGGAGTGAATGTACAGCGCTCTCTCCACCCTCAATACAATAACCGAGGTGCCCCACCGCACCGAATCCCCAACTGCTCCCAAGGTGCCGCAGCATAAATGATTACCTACTGTTCTGGGTGTGTGTACACGGTGTGTGTGTGTGTGTACTAAGGATGGGTTAAAACAGAGCACGAATTCTGAGTATGGGTCACCATACTTGGCTGTATGTCCCGTCACTTTTTCTTAAAACTAAAAAGCAACTGTATTAAAGTTCTTCAGTCAAGAGTAGTGAGTGATTTCTCTCTCTCTCTCTAACAACAACAACATTATGTCTATCTATCCATCCATCCATCCATCCATCCATCCATCCAATCCATCCATCTATAATATATATATATACATATATATTAATTGTTTTTTATTATTTTATTTTTATGATCTAATGAATATGTATCACAGTTTTTCTATATAATATTTGTAGTAGTTTAAATAGTATGGAAGGCAGTTAACACAAGTTTGAATTTCTCAACTGTTTACTTTTTTGTAATAAACTCCTAGATAAGACTTTATGAATATTATATTAATAAAACTTTTGAAACATCGGACTGAGTTCTTACAAGATGACTGATCCCTTTGTAGCTATTAGTTATTTAAACCATGACATGTCAGATTATCATACAGTAGGCTATATTTTGTAAGACAAATAATTGCAATATAATATGTAGTATGCAATGACAAACATTTTCTTGGTTGTTTCTCACAGCCGTAATGAACAGATTATATCACAAAACCAGCCTTGCGGGTGAGCTAAAACGTGCAGTGGTGTGCAGTGGTACACACACACACACACACACACACACACACACATGTTGGTTTTTATGGTTTACGGGGACTTTCCATAGGCGTAATGGTTTTTATACTGTACAAGCTGTATGTGCTATTGCCCTACACCTACCCTACACCTAAACTTAGCCCTCACAGGAGACGGTGCATTTCTATTTTCCCTCAAAAAAACTCACTCTGTATGATTTATAAGCGTTTTAAATTATGGGGACACTGTAAATGTCCTCATAAATCACCTTCTCCTTGTAATACCTATGTGATACCCATGTCATTATACAAATTTGTGTCCTCATAAACCACATAAACATGCCCACACACACACACACACACACACACACACACACACACACACAGAGAGAGAGAGAGAGAGAGAGAGAGAGAGAGAGAGAGAGAGAGAGAGATGACCATCAGTAAACCAATGAACTGTTATGATTTAAACAACAGGAACATAGGAACAGAAGGAACATAAAAACATGAGCACACCATTGAAGTAAACTGAGAAGGTGAGGACACATTCATGAAAAGCATGCAGGAAACTGCAGAGATGAAATTCCAGGACTTGTCTCAACACATACTTTAAAACTACAGCAGTGTTTAAAGCTACAGATCACCTGCAGAAAGCTACAGATTTCCACTGAATTTCAACCCGCCGTTTACAAAGCTCTTCACATCATATGTGTGTGTAATTTATTAATGTCTAATTAAGCATTATTACAGTTTTTTTACAATCACTTTTGCACTAATTGTAGAACCTTCATTACATTTTTCAAAGCTCTAGACACAAAACACAAAACAGTCATTATTGTAACACAGGCTGTCCAATGTTCAAAACTTTGTATATTGCATTCATATCTTTAAAGAAGCCTTGCATTTGCAAAAGCATTGGTTCAACATACTAATTTCTTTTGAAATATCATAGGAACATAACTTTAGAGATCAGCCACACACAATATACCCATAGTTTTACTGTATAGTTGTTAGTACAATCATTAAATATAGTTGTTCAAAACATATTATGCAGCTTTCATTATGGTTCTACACATTCATACATTATTGTAATAGACTAGAGAGAAAAGTACAGAGACTGAAATCATTAATCAAAATTTGAAAATTATTGATGAAATAATCAACTCGCTACAGATAAAAAAAAAAAACTTTAGATAAGAAAAAAAAGAGATCAAACTACAGTAAGCCTACAGTAGAATATTAACTAGAGTGTTCCTCGCTGCACTTATATGTTTGTATCAAACCTGTCATGTGGGTTTGGCCACAGGTTCTCATCGACATCATAATGGATAATGGATTTCATTAGCTAAAGATCTTGGAAACATTCTTCTGGTCTGGCAAATACAGGCCTGACATTGACCATTGCTGGCATCATCTCTGGCCTGTAGAGGAGGAATTGTTTGTGAGGAGCCTATTGAAAACCTTCCACCTCCACGTGGAGATAAACAGTTCAGTCGGGTTACAATAAGGAAAGGGGAGTATGGGGGTAAATACAAGGTGATAAACTGTGGATGGGCCTGAAACCGTGATTTGTGGTGGTCGTGCCCCACAGAGAGCATGGTTCTGGGTTTCTCTCAACCGCTGGGCTCTCAAACTATCCTCTATCTCTTGGCCTGCCTCATCCAAAAATATGAAGGGTTTTCATCAGCTTCGAGCTCTATCACCCTCTAAAAAGACATTTACTGTAGGAAAAACAAATACTGATAACAATGATATAGAATTTGGGGGATTTTTTCTCTCCTAACAACAGGCATCTTGAAACTGATTGTACCTGAACATACTCAGTCCTCAGTTGCTTCACTTTCGTAATGTTGTTCAAAATTCTCCATAAAACTATGCTTCAAGAGTAATGCAACAGTTACATATTATTTTCAGCAGTCATATCAATTGATAGTTAGAACATTATAATGAAATGAATAGACACTCAATTCAGATGTAATGTGTGAGCTGGATTTTGAAACAGTAATACTTTGATGTAGTGTTATTTTGAACCGGTGATTTTAGTTCAATGAACAAAAGATCTCTGGCTCATGTGTAATGTATCCAAGCATTTAGAAAAATTGATAAGTGTTTTGAAAAATGACTTGAAGGTTCTGTTATTAGTGCAAAAATGATAAAAAACTGTAGGAGATTGTAGTGCTTTCAGCTTTGATCTTACTTGATTTATTTATCATTTATTTATTTGCAGTTTTTCCTCGATTACTAACACACAATTCATGAAACAATTCACCATTTTCTCACAGCTATAAACACAATCTCAAAACGTACACACCAACTTGTGCAAACTTCAAACTTCCAGGTCAAAATCAAATAGTTTAGTCAAAAGGTTCAAGGTTCTTTATTATTCGTCACATACACAATCATACAGGGTACAATGAGTAGTGAAATGCAAGTAGACAGGGGAAGAAAAAATACAGCATAACATGAGGAAAGTGAGGAGAAAAAAAATAACCCCCAGACTATGCTCCTTGGGGAGTACAATGTGGGAACAGGAAAAACACCTCAGCACAAAATCACATACACCATAGACACACGACTTTGCCACAGGGGGAGAAATCCAGCTCCAGCAAGCAGCCATCCGGTCCTGCAGCCACTATTCCGGCGCTGGCACAGACCCGCTTGTCAGGCTGGCGGTTTCAAAGCGACGGAGGCGAGGGATCTGGGGGGGAAGTGAGTGCATATGTGTGTGTGTGTGTAGTAGTTTATATCAATGTCTGTAGAATGGGGGAGGAAGCAAGAGCATCTCACTGCAGTGTTCTTTCCCAGGGTTGATTTTCCAACAATGACCTTGGCCAGGGCCAGTGCTGATACGGGGGAGCCAAATAAGATTGCGATTGTTTAGACTTGGGGCGAGTAACCGCATTCCAATTCCACGGCTACTCTGTTTGTCCATTCTGATCTCGAATATCGTCAATTTTCTTTTGCAAAATTCTTTGATAACCCAGGGCAAAGCCTAATCCAATCAGCAGAAGACCTGTTATCATGGTTCCGAATAGGTAGATATCTTCAATGTCCTTCACGGAAAGAGCCGCTAGACACACGATTCACCACCTCTCCCACGCGTCCATCGTATAGCCAGCTGCGAACGTACCGTCAGGGCAGACAGGTTCCCCGGAACCCAAAAGATGGTGTCAATTGCATTGAGAGACCAGTTGATCAAATCCATAATTTCTCAGTTTGAAGAGCAGTGCAGAGAGAGTCTCTCAATAGATCAGACAATACTGGAGAGCAAGCAAGGAAAATAAGGGAGGACGGGGAGTGAAAAATGCGACCGCCTCCGTTGAGTGCCAGAGAAGAAGGACAAACATGTTCTCTTTTGTCAAAACGCAAACTTCTGCCCCAGATGATACACAAACCTGTCAAATACTCAGACTACTCTCATGTCTAGACAACACTAGTGAGATCAATTCAAAACACTGTTATAAAAACCTGCTTTTGGGAAACAGGAATCATTTTGCAAGTCAATGTCTGTTACAGTATGTGGTGCAGATACAGTCAAATTCAGCAATAAACTTTATGAAACGGAAAAGCTTATGTTCATTACACTACTGTTAAGGGATCTTACAGTATATAAAAAGCACTAGAAGAGAAAGGTTCAAAAACCAAACAACAGAATATACAGTAAACACACATTGGAATATATTGTCAGTTACTGAAAAGACTTCTCTGCCTCCTCTCTCAGTTGTCTCTCAGTTCACAAACATACAGTACATGTAAGGACTACTTGGCTACAAATCAATTAAACAGTAATGAGTTTGAAGGTGTGCAACATGTGTTACAGTATTTACTGTACATAGAATAATGAAAATGTTCTCATCTGAAGTACTGCTATGTAGGCTACTGTAATTATATTGTATGTGTCAGTAGTATTCAAACCTTGTAGATGAGCCTGTAGGTCAACTTCCCTCATGGTCAGACTCAGTCCATGCAGAAGAGCATGCACTATAATGCTTTGTATTATAGGAACAAATGACGTTTCACTTCATCCCCTTCCTTTTTCTTTTCACCAATTCCCTTTCATTTCCAAAACACATGGTCACTTGTGCTCTTGTTCATATCATCCTGAGATTCTGACCTGTGTGTCATCAGTTTTGCTACTGAATGTTCACACATGGATAAATGTGCACTTTTTGAGTTCATTTTGTGATGCTTGAGTTAATTATATTGTGTGTTTGTGTTTTCTGAATAAGAACATGCAGTGCCGATCCGGGGTGTCTCAGGGATCTTTGCTCTCAAAGATGTTTTAATTTTAGTTTTGTATTGAATTTGGCCAGTGGTTATGAAAACATGAATGAAAAATTATTGTAATGCAGCGCTGTCGCCCTTTCTATGTAAAAATCAGTCAAATCACGTAATGTGAATGTCGTAAAGTCTCTTGCTCGAGACAAAATAAAACTAGTCAAAAGCATAGCGAGCCGCGGAAGAGATACGTTACTGTTTCTTGAGCACTTCCCACGGAGTGAAACACGGACAAATGCATCTCATTCATTCGTTCTTAACCACTCAATGTATGAAAGGTTTGGAAAATTGGGTCAACTGAATCAGTTATAGTGTGTTAGCAATCAAGAAAAACTGTAAGACATTTATAATGTTATAATATAAGACAGTAAATACATTTATAATTGTATAAAATATATAAAATAATTATTTTAAGGTCCAATGCTTGCTAATATCAAAACATTAAATATGACTTTTGCCTCAATACAACTCCTAATTTGCTGCTTATTAATAGTAAGTTGTTAAGTTGAGGTATTGGGTAGGATTAGGGATGTAGAATATGGTCATGCAGAATATGTGCTTTATATGTACAAACCCGATTCCAAAAAAGTTGGGACACTGTACAAATTGTGAATAAAAACAGAATGCAATGATGTGGAAGTTTCAAATTTCAATATTTTATTCAGATTACAACATAGATGACATGTCAAATGTTTAAACTGAGAAAATGTATAATTTTAAGGGAAAAATAAGTTTATTTTAAATTTCATGGCATCAACACGTCTCAAAAGTTGGGACAAGGCCATGTTTACCACTGTGTGGCATCCCCTCTTCTTTTATAACAGTCTGCATACGTCTTGGGACTGAGGAGACAAGTTGCTCAAGTTTAGGAATAGGAATGTTGTCCCATTCTTGTCTAATACAGGCTTCTAGTTGCTCAACTGTCTTAGGTCTTCTTTGTCGCATCTTCCTCTTTATGATGCGCCAAATGTTTTCTATGGGTGAAAGATCTGGACTGCAGGCTGGCCATTTCAGTACCGGATCCTTCTTCTGTCGAGAGCCTGGAGGATTCAATTGCAAAAGACAGGTTTATTGACAGGAACAATCAGAAAACGAAGTGAATGGCGGAGCTCTCCCGGAGCTTTCGCGGAGCTTCCTGTAGGCAAGCGGAGCTTCCGTGAGGCAGAGGCGGGTGCGCAGGGAAGCAATGGGCAGCCAAGGTCCGAATGATCGGAATCCAGGAACAGGGGGCTCTGGAAGCGTCACCAGGAAGCAGGAGCGGGCGAAGACCCGGCAGCCTAGGAAGGATCTGACGATGAGAGACAGCGTGAAAGGATCAGATATAGCGGTGATGACTCTCAGCTGGAGCGAATCAGGCTAATCACACACCCACAGACACCTGCTCACACATCGCACACCCACCCACAAGACAGAGCGAGGATGGGACAGGGAGCCCATAAACCGTGACAGTACCCCTCCCTAGAGCGCCTCTGGCTCCCAGCCGACTACCTGTTGATTGTAATCATCAATAAGGGAGTGATCCAATATGTCCCTGGCCGGAACCCAACTTCTCTCCTCTGGACCGTAACCCTCCCAGTCCACCAAGTATTGAAATCCTCGTCCCCTCGAGTCCAGAATGCGATTGACCGAATAGGTGGGTTCCCCATCTACGAGTCGCGGCGGGGGAGGAACCGGAGTAGGCGGATTACTGTAATGATTTCCATTACAGTAGCATTCCTGTATGTGATGCAGTGCCGTCTAAGGGCCCGAAGATCACGGGCATCCAGTATGGTTCTCCGGCCTTGACCCTTACGCACAGAGATTGTTCCAGATTCTCTGAATCTTTGGATGATATTATGCACTGTAGATGATGATAACTTCAAACTCTTTTCAATTTTTCTCTGAGAAACTCCTTTCTGATATTGCTCCACAATTTTCGCCGCAGCATTGGGGAATTGGTGATCCTCTTCCCATCTTGACTTCTGAGAGACACTGCCACACTGAGAGCTCTTTTTATACCCAATCATGTTGCCAATTGACCTAATAAGTTGCAAATTGGTCCTCCAGCTGTTCCTTAAATGTACATTTATCTTTTCCGGCCTCTTATTGCTACCTGTCCCAACTTTTTTGGAATGTGTAGCTCTCATGAAATCCAAAATGAGCCAATATTTGGCATGACATTTCAAAATGTCTCACTTTCAACATTTGATATAATAATAATAATAATTTGTTACATTTATATAGCGCTTTTCTAGACCCTCAAAGTGCTTTACATAGTAAAGATATGTTATCTATATTCTATTGTGAATAAAATATAAGTTTATGAGATTTGTAAATTATTGCATTCCTTTTTTATTCACAATTTGTACAGTGTCCCAATTTTTTTGGAATCGGGTTTGTACTAATAAACTACCAATATATTAATAATAGGCATGCTAATCAGCAATAGAGTTAATAGTGAGAATTGGTGCCTATACTAAAGTGTTACCAATATTTCTATAAAAATAGGCCAGTCACATTTTATATTAGGTGGCCTTAACTACCATGTACTTACGTAAAAAAAAAGTTAAATGTACGTATTGTATTGTAAAACACTTCTGCTGCTATTAGGGGGGATATGGGTAAGGTTAGGGACAAGTTTGGTGGTATGGGTAGGTTTAAGGGTGGGTTAAGGTGTAAGGGATGGGTCAACAGTATAATTATAAATGTAATTACAGAAATGAATGACATACAGTATGTAACTACATATAGGTCTTTTTAAAAATATAAGTACAATGTAAAAACATGTATGTACACAATAAGTGCATTGTATCAAATGATTAATGTAAATGTAAGCACATAGTAGTTAAGGCCACCTAATATAATGTGGGACTCTTTTATTAGAATCCTGAAAAAGTATCACAAAAAAGTTTCCACAAAAACATTAAACAGCCCCCCCAAAAAAAATCTTTAACATTGATAATAATAAGAGCCATTATTAATATTTGTGGAGCAAATAAGCAAATTAGAATGATTTATGAAGGATTATGTGACACTGCAGACTGAATTAATGATGCTAACAATTAACAGGAATAAATTACATTTGAAAATATATTAAAATACAACATGGTTAGATTGTAATACTATTTAACAATATAATTTTTTACTATATGTTTGATCAAATAAATGCAGTCTTAGTCTTAGACTTTCATAAACATTCAAATATAAAATTAAATACATACATTATAAATAATCTCTTTTTGTAACTTTTGATCAGTAGTGTGTCTAAAGGGTTGACGTCTAACAATAATGCAATTCAGTCAATCAGTAATCTGTTATTTTATTCCTTAAAACTAGGCCACGTTGAAATTTACACACAGCTAGTGCAACCAGACCCAGATTTCCCCTAAAATCAGTGCAAAAAAATCCATCTAGGCCTGCTACTGTTTTATGTGTTCTTAGTTGTTATATCCTTCGTTATGAACTGCGCCCTCAGCTACTAGAAGGCCAAAGTTAAATGTCTTGGCTCCCACAGAGACTAAGGTTTTGGCATGTCTAAGTGAAGCAGCTGTGTTTACTCTGGAGCTATGTTGTCTTTTGAACAGCCTTTAGTATCTCTACAGTGGCTGTTTGTCCTTCTTTCTGAACACACAAATGCTTAGAGGTGGACAGTAATCAAGTACATTTACTTGATTACTGTCCTTAAGTACACTTTTTGCGTATCTGTACTTTACTCGAGTAACAATTTTTCTGGAAACTTATGACTTCACTATATTATTTTTGATTAATTCCGAAAGCTCTCTGTCCCTCTCCTAGACAGCATGAATCCTTACACGATCAAGGCTCAGAAACGTAGTAAGGACATCGTTAAAATAATCCATGTGACATCAGTGGATCAACCATAATTTTATGAAGCTATGAGAATACTTTTTGTGCGCAAAGAAAACATGAATGAATAGCGACTTCATTCAATAATTATTCTCCTTCGCATCACCCTATAGCACCATTTTGGAGAGTATCACATTCGTAAACAACTTATACGTTTACATATGTGTCACATTTTTGGTCTTTTTTGGTTTTATTTTCCCTGTGTTCCCTGGCGCCCGGTACTGTCTTTTACGCCCTGGAGGTAATCCCTGTGTCCCTGTCCTGCACCCCCCTCCAGGGCGCCCACCCTGGATGGGTGTCACGTTTATGGTCTTTTTTGGTTTTGTTTTCCCTGTGTTCCTGTTTCCTTATTTGGTTGTTTCTGTTCTTGTTTAGTTAATTGATTATTCCTTGTTTAGTTTCATAGATAAATCCCCGGCACCTGTGTTTGTTAATTATCCCTTGCATTGAAGTTCTTGTTTGTTTGGTCTTACTTTGTCGGGTCTACTCGTTACATTCCCTGTGTTTTACTTAGATTTATGTTCGAGCCTTTATGTTGGATTATCCCTATGTTTTGTCATTAAAGACCCCCTCCCGAACATGATTGTAAAAGCGCTTTGGGTGTACAACAATACATGTACAACAACACAATGCATTGAAGTCCCTGTTTGTTTTGTCTTTCTTTGTCGGGTCTACTCGTTACATTCCCTGTGTTTCTTTGATTTACAAGCCTTTTTGTTGGAATATCCCTGTGTTTCGTCATTAAAGACTGTTATTTAGTTTACTGCTGGTCTCCTGCGTTCTCCCTGCTTCCCCGTTATGTGAGAGTATGTACGCGGATACGTTGTTTACGCTTTGATCTGAACATAAACAATAAATCCATGTACATACATTTCATTATTCTCGTAGCTCCGTAAAATTACGATTCAACCACTGATGGCACAGACTTAATCTTGAAATATGAAATTCATAATTAAAATTCAACATTAAAGTATAATGATACAGTATAAAATCAATATTTTTTCCAAGAATTACAACTGTCACACAATAATGGGCCAAATAAATCTCGAGACATGTGTTTGATATAGTTTGAAATGCAAAAAGTCTCCTTATTTTTAACACTTCATAAAATAATAATAATAAAAACACACAAAAAAACTGTTATCCTCCTCTCCCATTATGTAGTTAATCGTTTTTGATGAATATTTTGCTGTCATGACAGGATAATAAATATTCACACATCTAGCTGGAGTTTCCTCAGAGCTCAGTGCTTTGATGTTCCAAACAACCTCAGTATTACTGGATGCGCATGGTGGTCATACATTTAATTTAAAACATAACTTCTTTGCTTCTTCTTTCTTTGAAACAGATGTTGTAATTTTTATGTGAAGGAGATGAATTTAGACTGATGATTTGACCTCTGGGAAATTGAATCCTTTTGTTTAGCGAAAAGTGAGAAATAAATATTTCAAAGAGGATACAAATTATGTTTTTGTTTGCTGGCTCACCACTGTAAACATACTCCTTTACTTTCATTAAACCTAATATAAATAGTACACAGCATCCGTGAAAAATGCTTGCCAACTAAAAGTCAAGTCTCTCATTTCAAATAGATAAACAAAACTCTAAACAAGTAAGCCTGTTATTTAGCAGTTAATCATACTCATAAGATAATATAACCCAAATAATAACAGAACTTTATGCATCACATGGTTCATTGGAACGGAAGTGTGCTGCCTAATGCACATTCCTTTATGGCTTTGTCAGCAAAGCCACAAACCGCGATTAGCTCAGGCGTTGCAGACTGTCAAAACAAAACAGAGCCATGCATCCTTTGAGCCTTCCATCACTGGAACTGCAGGGCATTATGACATGGACAACATCACAATCATTATATTTAAGGCACATTATTTTTATTATTGTGTGTGTTTTGTTTGTCTGCTCTTTTCTAAATAAAATATTAGCCACAAAATTTAATTTGCTGTCCATTTACTGACTTTCTGGCCATCCAAGATGTAGGTGCCTTTTTTCTTCAGTAGAACCATAAAGAATATTTTTAGGTGAAACAATTTTCATAAACTGCATGTTTGTCGGTTTTTGAGCATCAAAAAAAAAAGAAAGAAAAAAAGGAAGAAACATACAGACAAGACTAAATCAATACCAGTGGCTCCTGACGATACATTGAGGTCTTGTGAAGCGAAACGATCAGTCTGTGCAAGAAAATGTACATTATTTACAACATTATTTCTTTAATCCAGAGCTTCAGGCAAACGGTTCTCAAGATTTTTCTGATTTTGTCATTTGAAAGCCAGGAAGGACAAAAAGCTGAGGATGTGTTATGTAGAATACAAGTTGTTTACATGTGAAAATCAATGCGTAATTGATGCATAATCTACACGCACACAACGCATATCTAGGCATAAACAACGCACAAACAATGTGTCCTCGACATGTTTTTTACAATGTTAAAAATTTGTGCATTTTTGACCTCCATGGCTTTCCATACAGATTAGCATGCGTATACTGTACACACATTACCTGATTTGTGTAACCACGTGTACTGTGTACATGCAGGTCGCACATACATATTTAATTTGTTATACACTAATCAGTTGATCCACAAGGTGGCAACACTGGCACAGGCTGCTTAAATAACACAAATGTATGTAATCTCATTTTATTAACCAATGTCTTTGCTGCTGACCTTTGATGATCCAATTCAGCCATAATAATAAGCATTCTTCTCCTGCATTCTATTGTACAGACATAATTTACTTCCTTCAGCCTGAGGTTTATTCATTACACTTTTTGGTGTGAAAGAGCTTTTGCATTTGATATAAATATAACTTCTCATATTAAACACAAATAATCAAGCCTTGCCCATATTTAAAAGTAACGCGAATGTAGCACAAAAGTAACGTAAAGCATTGCTTTTCATAAAAAAATAACTAAGTAACATAATTAGTTACTTTTGTAGGGAGTAACACAATATTGTAATGCATTGCTGTGTTGCGGCTTGTTTCCATTGTGTTGTGGCTTTTGTCCATTGTGCTGCGACTTGTTTAACTTGTTTCCATTGTGTTGTGGCTTGTTTCCATTGTGCTGTGACTTGTTTCACTAGTTTCCATTGTGTTGCGGCTTGTTTCCATTGTGTTGCGGCTTGTTTCCATTGTGTTGTGGCATGTTTCCATTGTGCTGTCGCTTGTTTCACTAGTTTCCATTGTGCTGCGACTTGTTTCACTTGTTTCCATTGTGCTGCGACTTGTTTTACTTGTTTCCATTTTGCTGTCGCTTGTTTCACTTGTTTTCATTGTGCTGTGACTTATTTCACTAGTTTCCATTGTGTTGCGGCTTGTTTACATTGTGTCGCGGCTTGTTTCCATTGTGTTGTGGCATGTTTCCATTGTGCTGCGACTTGTTTCACTTGTTTCCATTATGCTGCGACTTGTTTCACTTGTTTCCATTGTGCTGTCGCTTGTTTCACTAGTTTTCTTTGTGCTGCGACTTGTTTAACTTTGTTCCATTGTGTTGCGGCTTGTTTGCATTGTGCTGCAACGTGTTTCACTTGTTTCCATTGTGTTGCGGCTTGGTTCCATTGTGCTGCAAATGTTTTCACTAGTTTCCATTGTGCTGCGGCTTGTTTCCATTGTGCTGCGACTTGTTTCACTTGTTTCCATTGTGCTGCGGCTTGTTTTTATTGTGCTGCGACTTGTTTAACTTGTTTCCATTGTGTTGTGGCTTGTTTCCAATACCCTGCAACTTTTTTCAATTGTTTCCATTGTGTTGTGGCTTGTTTCACATGTTTCCATTGTGTTGTGGCTTGGTTCCAATGTGTTGCACATTTATTCACTTGTTTCATTGTGCTGTGGCTTGTTTCACTAGTTTCATTAGCCACTTTTCCACTGTCAGGCCAGTGCGAGCCAGTGCTTTAAACGGGCCGGGCCGGGCTAATAGCCTCGGACCTGTACAACCGAGCCCAATATTACGATACGTTTCCACGGTCCTGCCAGAAGCTCTGCTGCGCTTCACTAAAATCCACCCTTTACACGCCTCTCTGGAACGACGTCACACAAAACCATAATTTCACCAACAAAGAGAAGATATCAGAAAACTAATCAGAAATAAGTCACTGGAACTAGCACGATCACAAAACGAACATGATAAAAGCGGCCATTTGTTTGCATATTGTGTAAAAGATTTTAATCCAAAAGCATAAATGTTTTACAATAAGTGATACATTGATCATAATGCATTAGGCTAATCAGGATTGAAAATTAGTCACACAGAAATAAAGCGGTATGAATCATTATTTCACAAAAGAAAGAGGACACATACCCTTCAGTCGAGTCTGTTTCTGTTTATTTATAGTCAGAGAATATAATCATTTATAATTACATTCATAATCATTTCTATATTTTTTTCATCAATACGACCTGAGTAGAAGAGGGAGCTCCCAAACAAAAAACATTAGGCTATTATATTTTTTATGACATACGGAGCTAAAATCTCGAGACGACACTTATGACAGATAAAATATGTTAAACATAAATAAACATACGACTAAGGAGTCCTTAGTCATGCTGACTAAGGAGCTCTTATTTCTTAAAGCGGTCATTTTTACCACGTTTACTATAATAATGGATAGCGTGCATAGTATTTTGCATTGCTTATTTCTGCCTTGTATAATGTGATCATAATCCACATCGGATCTGAAACAGTTATTTCAATACTCGCTGCTGTTTGAAAGTGAGTTTTAAGCTAAAAGTATTTTAAAAGTCTTTAATGCTGTTGTTATAGCTGTTAACTTTATGAAATGATCCGCGGTGCTGACGCTCTCCGCAGTGCTGATGCGGAGAAACTCTGCCTTTGTTTATAACCACTCCTCTAGCCCCAGTTGGCCCACTTTAGCCCAAGGATTTCGTCGGGCAAAAAAACCCTGGCCCTTGGCCCTGAGGAAGCACCGACGAGGCATGATCAAGCCCCGGAAGTGACAGTGAAAACACGACTGGCCCTGACACGCACTGGCACGCACGGCCCGGTAGTGGAAACACGGCTACTGTGTTGCGGCTTGTTTCCGTTGTGTTGCGACTTGTTTCCATTGTGCTGTGGCTTGTTTCCACTGTGTTGCGGCTTGTTTCCATTGTGTTGCGGCTTATTTCCATTGTGCTGTGGCTTGTTTCCGTTGTGCTGTGGCTTGTTTCCATTGTGTTGCGGCTTGTTTCTATTGTGTTTCAGCTTGTTTTCATTGTGCTGTGGCTTGTTTCCATTGTGTTGCGATTTGTATCCATTGTGCTGTGGCTTGTTTCCATTGTGTTGCGATTTGTATCCATTGTGTTGCGTCTTGTTTCCATTGTGTTGCAGCTTGTTTCTGTTGTGCTGTGGATTGTTTCCATTGTGATGCAATTTGTTTCCATTGTATTGCGGCTTGTTTCCATTGTGTTGTGGCTTGTTTCCATTGTGTTGTGGCTTGTTTCTATTGTGTTGTGGCTTGTTTCCATTTGTGTTGTGGCTTGTTTCCATTGTGTCGCGGCTTGTTCTCATGCTGTGGCTTGTTTCCATTTTGTGTTGCGGCTTGTTTCCATTGTGTTGCATATTGTTTCCTTTGTGTTCCCTTTCATGGGAACTTCGAACTGCGTCCCCTAGGGGTCGCTATGGGGGAACGTCTTCAGCGTGACCCATGCCTGAAGCATACAATATAAAAATGCCACTTGTTGGCCGGCAACAGCCCATGACGTCACTACCGGCGTGACGCAATATTAGGGATGCCGGGAGGACACATCATTCTCTTTTTCGTCTTCACTGACTGTTTTGTTTGAAGCGTGCATTCTGGTCAGAGTATAGTTTTCTCTCTATCACGGCGAGCACTAGCAAGGCGTTTAAGATTGTGTATGGATCCGAGTCCTCGCTATTTGACACCCAATGACACACACAGTGTTTGCGTCTTTTGTTTGGGCAAGGAGCACACACGCGATGTCCTTGAGGGGAAAATCTGCGTGCACTGTGAGCTTTTTCTACGAAAAAGCCCCGCTCTCGTCTGTCCCTCTTATCAAGGAAAGAGGGGCAGCCGTCTGCTTCCCGTGATTCGGGACCCACCGCTGCCGAGGCACGGAGGTGAATTAAATCGTGGGGTTCGCAGTTGGATGTGGCCGATGAGTTAGAGAGGGACCGCCCCTTTTCGCGCGCGTCGGCCAAGAACGAGAGTGAGCTGCTGGATTGGGATGATGCGATCTTTCTGACATCATCAGCGGCTAGTGCTCTGCCCAGGAAGAGCAGGAGACATTTGAGGGCGAGGAAGTTGAGACTTAACCCTCTCAATCCTCCTGCACTGCATATGAACAAGTTATTGGAGATTATGGATCAGAAAAAGAAATCTTTCTGGCCATAAATCCCCAGCTCGAGCGAGCCTTCCTTTCTTCAAAATCTCGATGTGGAGGTTGAGAAGGAGTGGAAAAAGCAATTTTTTCTCGTATTTATAGGTTTCAGCATACTAGTTATGCTGACATTGAGGGGATGCGTGAAAATGGCTATGGGTGTGGCTATAAAAAAATGGCCATAATAACCAGGGGTCCTAGCCCATCTCGGTCTGAGGATCAGAGATGGGCTCAGAAGGCTAGTCTCGCGACTCATGTCCCTCCCCCTCCTGCGACTAGGGTGAGAGAGAGGCGCGGGTCAGAGAGAGGCAAGCCCTCTCATTCCTTTCTAATTCCCCTGTAACCACCGTAACTCCACCTGGCCGAGGTTAGGTGGAAATTTCCTGCTAAGCCAGGACGAAAAAAAAAATAAAAAAATAAAGGTGAGTTCCCTCTCATTCTGAGGAATGAGTTCTCCGCTCTCCAGAGCTCGTTGTCGGAAGAGCTAGCAGTGCTCCCCTCATCTAGAGGGTCACCTATGAGCCTGCCGCTCCCTTCTGAGCGTTTGAGTTCCCTCTCATTCTGAGGAATGAGTTCTCCGCTCTCCAGAGCTCGTTGTCGGTAGAGCTAGCATTGCTCCCCTCACCTAGAGGGTCACCTATGAGCATGCCGCTCCCTTCTGAGCGTCTGAGTTCCCTCTCATTCTGTGGAATGAGTGCTCCGCTCTCCAGAGCTCGCTGTCGGTAGAGCTAGCATTGCTCCCTTCACCTAGAGGGTCACCTATGAGCATGCCGCTCCCTTCTTAGCGTCTGAGTTCCCGCTCATTCTGAGGAATGAGTTCTCCGCTCTCCAGAGCTCGCTGTCGGTAGAGCTAGTATTGCTCCCCTCACCTAGAGGGTCAACTATGAGCATGCCGCTCCCTTCTGAGTGTCTGAGTTCCCTCTCATTCTGAAGAATGAGTTCTCCGCTCTCCAGAACTCGTTGTCGGTAGAGCTAGCAGTGCTCCCCTCACCTAGAGGGTCACCTATGATCATGCCGCTCCCTTCTGAGCGTTTGAGTTTCCTCTCATTCTGAGGAATGAGTTCTCCGCTCCCCAGAGCTCTGTGATAGGTCGCTCTCCTTGTTGGTCGAGCTAGCATTGCTCCACTCACCATAGAGGGTCACCTATGAGCATGCCGCTCCCTTCGGGGCGTCTGAGTTCCCTCTCACTCTGAGGAATGAGTTCTCCGCTCTCTAGAGCTCCTCATTGGTAGCTGAGTTCCCTCTCATTCTGAGGAATGAGTTCTCCGCTCTCCAGAGCTCGCCGTTGGTAGAGCTAGCACTGCTCCCCTCACCTAGAGGGTCACCTATGAGCATGCCGCTCCCTTCTGAGCGTCTGAGTTTCTCCGCCCCCCAGAGCTCTGTGATAGGTCGCTCGCCTTGTTGTTCGAGCTAGCATTGCTCCCCTCACCATAGAGGGTCATCTATGAGCATGCCGCTCCCTTCTGAGCGTCTGAGTTCCCTCTCACTCCGAGGAATGAGTAGTTCTCCGCTCCAGGGCCATAGAACGTTTTTTCTAAAATCCATGTTATGGTAAGTGCACACGTGAGACTTTGGGCACTTTTCTAAAATCCACTCAGTGGTAAGTTCGCACATCGAAAGTTCTGCGTTCTTTCTAAAATCCCGTAAGGGTTGGGTTACGCGCACAGCTTCGGGCCTTTATTTGAGCTGGTCAAGTTTGTGCCTTGGGCCCCACTCCCTCTGCCCCAATATTTTTGGTTAAAAAAAAAATGGGTGTAACGCTACCAAGGGTCTGTTGAGACAGTTCCCTCAGAAAGCTCGTGCAGAGCAAGTGGTAGCCCCTGAGTGATCGGCCAGGACCTAGTTACTAGGTGCTTGGCCATATCCCCTTAAAGGAATCTTTCTCTGATTCCAAGACTTTGAGCTCTACCCTGGGTCCGGTAATCCCGGCACCTAGCAGGTAAATACTTAGGGTATGCAGCTCGGGTTTTTGGCGAAGGGGATAATATCACTGACAGCCATCAACCGTCCCAGGGGTAACTCCCTTAGCCGGGTAGAGTTGGCTTAGTCTTTTGCGCGGCATTGGCTTGCACTCCCCTCAGCATGGCGGCGTGGGTATAACGTTCCCCATAGCGACCCCTAGGGGATGCAGTTCGAAGTTCCCATGAAAGGGAACGTCTCAGGTTACATATGTAACCATGGTTCCCTGAATAGGGAACGAGACACTGCGTCACCTAGGCTGTGTGCCATGCTTTGGACGCAAGCTTCAGATGAAGAAGTGAATGATTTGTCCTCCCGGCATCCCTTCTATTGCGGTCGCGCCGGTAGTGACGTCATGGGCTGTCGCCGGCCAGCAAGTGGTGTTTTTATATTGTATGCTTCAGGCACGGTCACGCTGACGACGTTCCCCCATAGCGACCCCTAGGGGACGCAGTGTCTCGTTCCCTATTCAGGGAACCATGGTTACATATGTAACCTGAGACATTTCTCTTGTTTCCATTGTATTGTGGCTTGTTTCCATTGTGTTGCAGCTGGTTTCCATTGTGTTGCAGATTCTTTCCATTGTGTTTCACTTGTTTCCATTGTGTTGTGGCTTGTTTCCATTGTGTTGCAGCTTGTTCTCGTGTTGTGGCTTGTTTCCATTGTGTTGCAGCTTGTTCTCGTGTTGTGGCTTGTTTCCATTGTGTTGCAGTTTGATTCCATTGTGTTGCAGATTGTTTCCATTGTGTTTCACTTGTTTCCATTGTGTTGCGGTTTGGGTCCATTGTGTCATGACTTGTTTTGCTTGTTTTCATTGTGTTGTGGCTTGTTTCCATTTTGTCATGACTTGTTTTGCTTGTTTCCATTGTGTTGTGGCTTGTTTTCATTGTGTCATGACTTGTTTTACTTGTTTTCTTTGTGTTGTGGCTTGTTCACTTTCTTGCACAAATCAATCGGTTTGCTTCATATGACCTCAATGTTTTAGAGATTATAAACCAGAAGTAAAATAGATGTTAATGGCACTTGATGTTGACTTTATACTTGATTACATACTGGAAGGGGAGGGGCTATCAGACTCCAATGCTGGATGACAAAATAACCAAATATAATACATACACTAGATGGTTGAGTACATAGAATAATTTAATAGTAGTGCATCATTTGGGACCAGTTGGGTGCATGTCAGTGAGAAAGTATAGGGGATGCAGATACAGAGTCTGTATTTGCTGTACATTTTTATTAATTACATTATGTATTTTTTTAAATTATATTTAATTTTACTCTAGTTTTTTTTACAATACAATATAATACAAAGCAATTCACAGCCCCTTTATACACTGAATAAAAACACATTCTGGTGCACATCATTTATTATTGATTTTGTAGAAGAAGAGTAAAAAAAATAAGGGTTTTGTTTTGTAATTTTGTTGTTTTGTAGAAAAGGTACATTGTCATCTTATTCTGACCAAATGATTTAAATTCAACTGATATTGTAAATTCGAACTTTCCAGGAGTACTTGAGCACACCATTACCTGTTAATTGCCACGGACCCACCGGTGGGCCTACTTGCCAGTACATTTAGTCATTTTGCAGAAATTTACATTTAGTCATTTTGCAGACGCTTTTATCCAAAGCGACTTACAATTGGGGAATACATAAAGCGATTAATCTAGTAGAGGCAAACAGATAGAAGAAGTGCCCATAACACCAAGTCTCATGCATTGTTCAAATAAGTACAAGCTAGCAAGGGAAGGAGGGAAAGATAAAGAGAAAGATGAAGATTTTGAAAAAGTTACTTTTTTTATGATGAAGTCAAGTAGAGTTGAAAGAGATGAGTTTTCAGTTGTTGACAGGGATCCAGCAGTCCGGATGGGGGTGGGAAAATCATTCCACCAGCCAGGAATGGTGAACGAGAATGTTCTGGAGAGTGATTTTGAGCCTCTCTGTGATGGTACCACGAGGCGTCGCTCATTAGCAGATCTCAGACTTCTGGAGGGGATGTAAATTCGTAATAGTGAGTGGAAGTAGGTGGGTGCTGAGCCTGTGGTTGTTCTATATGCAAGCATTAGTGTCTTGAACTGGATGCGAGCTGCAACTGGTAGCCAGTGCAAGGAGACAAAGAGAGGTGTAACATGGGCTCTTTTGGGCTCGTTGAAGACCAGTCATGCCGCCGCATTCTGAATCATTTGTAGAGGTTTGATTATGTTTGATGGAAGTCCAGCCAGAAGAGCATTGCAATAGTCCAGTCTAGAAATAACAAGGGCCTGGACAAGAAGTTGTGCAGCATGCTCTGTCAGAAAGGGCCTGATCTTTCTGATGTTGTGTAGTGCAAACCTGCAAGATCGAGCAGTCTTTGCAATGTGCTCTTTGAAGGTCAGCTGGTCATCAAAGATTACACCAAGATTTCTGACTGAAGCTGATGGGGTACTTGTTGATGAACCTAACTGAATCGTGAAGTCATGCTGTAGAGTTGGAGTTGCAGGGAAGACAAGAAGCTCAGTCTTTGCCAGGTTGAGCTGTAGATGATGTTCTTTCATCCATGCCGAGATCTCCGCCAGGCAGCCTGAGATCCGTGCAGCTACCGTTGGATCATCTGGTCTAAATGAGAGATAGAGCTGTGTGTCATCAGCATAGAAATGGTAGGAGAAGCCATGTGCCTGTATAATGGGAGCCAGTGATGTAGTGTATGTGGAGAAAAGGAGGGGTCCAAGAACCGATCCCTGGGGAACCCCAGTGACCAATGTATGTGCTTTGGATACCTTCCCTCCCCAGGCCACCCTGAAAGACCGACCAGTGAGATACGATTCAAACCAGCGAAGTGGAATTCCAGTGATGTCCAGTGATGAGAGGGTGGACAGGAGGATCTGATGATTGACAGTGTCAAAAGCGGCAGACAGATCCAGCAGAATGAGGACTGATGATTTGGAATCGGATTTTGCAATTCGCAGGGCTTCAGTGACTGAGAGTAGCGCAGTCTCAGTTGAATGGCCACTCCTGAAACCTGACTGTTTATTGTTCTGTGAAAGAAACAATGAGACCTGGTTGAAGACAACTCGTTCGAGTGTTTTGGCTATGAATGGAAGGAGAGAGACAGGTCTGTAGTTTTCTAAAAGAGAAGTGTTTAATGTAGGTTTTTTGAGCAGTGGTGTTACCCGAGCCTGCTTGAATGCATTGGGGAAGATGCCTGTGAGCAGAGATGTGTTGATGATGTGTGTGAGTGCTGGTAAGAGTGTGGGAGAGATTGCTTGGAGAAGGTGCGAGGGGATTGGGTCTAGAGGACATGTTGTAGGATGGCTGGAGAGGAGAAGTTTGGATACTTCCGCCTCAGTGAGGGGACAGAAGGAGAAGATGGGAGTTTAAGCAGAGGATCTAGTTGGTTGGAGGTCCTGTGTGAGTGGAGGTGAAAACTGACTACTGATTGCTTTAGTTTTCTCAGTAAAAAAAGTTGCAAAGTCATCAGCTGTGATAGAAGTGGTGGGAGGTGGTGAAGGCGGACAGAGGAGAGAATTAAATGTTCTGAAGAGATTACGCATATCTGGAGCATTGTTGATCTTGTTATGGAAATGTGACGATTTGGCAGTGTGGACTTTAGCGGAGAAAGATGAAAGCAACGATTGGTACATACTCAAGTCTGACGGATCGTTTGATTTTCGCCATTTTCTCTCTGCCGCTCGGAGTCTGGTCCGATGTTCACGAAGAACATCAGATAACCAGGGGTTAGAAGGGGTAGTCCGTGCTGGCCTGGAGGAGAGAGGACAAATGTCGTCTAGACAAGAGGTTAAGGTAGAACATAAAGTATCAGTAGCAGCATTCACATCCAGAGATAAGAAATGGGTAGGTGAGGGAAGAGAGGAGGATACTACAGAGGAAAGATGGGAGGGAGAAAGGGAGCGTAGGTTTCGTCTAAAAGTAACTGGTAAGGGGGTTGGTGGCACCCAGGTAGCAAAGTGTAATGTGAATTTAATGAAGAAATGGTCAGAGATATGTAGTGGTTGTACCAGAATGTTATCTGCAGTACAATCGCGTGTGTAAATTAAATCAAGTTGGTTGCCTGATTTGTGAGTGCTAGTAGTTTTAAGGCATTTGAGATCAAATGAAGCTAGGAGTGAATGGAAGTCTGTAGCATAAGGCTTTTCTAGATGAATGTTGAAATCACCAAAAACTAAGAGTGGAGTTCCATCCTCCATGAAAGAGGACAGCAACCCGTCCAGCTCCTCTAGGAAGGGGGCTAGAATTTGGCCAGGGGACGGTAAATTACCACAATCTGGAGTTGTATAGGAGCCATTACAGTAATCGCATGAGATTCAAATGAGTTGTAATTGCATAGGGGGAGTGGGTTGAGTATTTCCAATTATTTGAAATGAGCAGACTTAACGTGGGGTGTGAGAGAAAGAGAAATTGTTAGAGAGGGCAGCTGGGGTTGCTGAATCTTCTAGACGAATCCAGGTCTCAGTCAAGCCCAAGATGCTGAGAGTGGATTGTAAAGAAAAAGCGGAAATGAAGTCTGCTTTGTTGACAGCTGACTGACAATTCCAGAGAGCCATGGAGAAAGAAAGAGGTGTAGTAGAAGATGTAGAAAAAGGGCGTAGGTTAGCAGGATTACGTTGCCGTCTGCGTGTGATGTTAGAGCGTGGTTTGAAACACATGATAGAGGTAGAAGGATAGAGGATAGCAAAGGAGAGTGTGTAAGGGAAAGAGGGAAAAATAATTATACTTAAATACGTTGCCGGTGTCGTTGCTCAGGTAAAGTCGCGCAGGAAAAAGTCACCTGTCTTTACACTCGTCTGTCTTTACACAAGGATGCTGAACGCTTCCGCAGATGCTTCCGCGTCAGCGCTGGGAAATAAAAAAAAATACAAAGTCTAATTAAGAGAATAGAGTGAAAACAGCTGTGAACGGCTTCTGATTAGCCCAGCCAATAAGCCTAACAGAGTGCTAATAGACGAAACTAACACCTTGACCAAGGAACAATGGAGGCGCAAATTATTCTAATTACCAGTAAGTGCAATCAAAAATATCAACCTCTACGAAAATGCAGACTATAAATAGATAGGAAACAAAGTATTCCTTCCTAGCAGCAAGTAAATAATTTAAACAACAGATCTATGAACAAGTGAAGAGCTCTTTTCCAAAATGCGATAAATGCCAAAAAAATTAGTTCGTCATGCCATTTTGCTGTGTACTGAACCTATTCACTGCTCCATCAATGTTTCATGCCAAATCGCTATATTTCCTTGTTTAAAATGTACTGCAAGATGCAGTTCTTTTCCAAACCGCTATAAGCGCTGAACCTGTTTTTAGCCTAAATGCGATATATCCTCTCGATCAATCAGAATTCGTTCGATGCAATCCAACATGACGACGCTTTGAAGCGTTTGTTTGTGCTCAGTCTTCAAAATGAGTGCTTTAAACTCTAATAACACTTTTGATGGCCTGGATGAGCCAGTGAGACCTACACCTGGGGTAGAAAACGCAGACTGGACAAAGAAAATCACCAAAAATAAAAGGTGGTGTTTAACCGATTGACGCTAGAGGCTGTAGCCTTTGGCGTTCCTTGTTAGAGCGCCCGCATCCCGCACCGGAAACCCGGGTTCGAGACCCACTCGGTGTGATGGTGCGGACCCGGTGGGGTTACATCAACACAAGGCTGGTGCGATCGGTTTATAGTATGAGTCCCTGATGTCATATGTTGCATGTTCTCTTTTTTTTTTTAAGACATAAACCAACATAAAAAAAAGGATGGATTTGTAGCGTTTTGAGAAAAAAAAAACACAACTTTGCATTTATAATCGACAATATTGTTGTTTCATTTAACAATCATTGTTTAACATGTTCAGACTGAGCCAACAGACCATTTTAACAGGATAAATTGAATATTAACAAAATGTATGAGTCTAGGTAAAAAAATGTCATTTTCATGAAAACTATTAAAATGGATTTATAGCGTTTTGGAAAAGAGCTCTTCAAGTATTAAAGACACTTACAAGCTGCCGTCCGTTTCTTCTGGTGACTAATCGGCTTCTCCCAACTTAAAGCAGTACATGTTTAAACACTAATATCTTAGTCTGAATCTAAAGCAATCTTGAGAAACTATATATCGTTTGAAAGCTTAAAGACTCCAGTTTTCATATTTGGTGACTGATTTTTGAAATATTTTACAGAGCAACTGTAATTTTATTAATTTGTAAGAAGAGTACTCACCAGACTCAGAGAGCGAGTTCTGACCTTTACTTTGAAATAGTGATACATATATAAAATCATGAAAAATCAGCAAAAATCTCCATTCATGTTCATGTCAAGTGTTCAAAAGATAACATTCATTCTATTTTTTTATAAAAAAGGTCTAAAAGTGTTTCGTATATAAAGAAAATACAATAGGTTCTCAATTTTTGGTGCATCATGAACTATAACGTACATCCAGGGTTCTTGTTGCATGTTTTTTATGTTTTTTTAGAGGTTGAATTGAAATCAAATGCTGCCATACTACCCTTAATACTTCTGAATGTGATGTCTGCATCATAAAAATTGAGAAAAGTAAGGAAAAACATGTTTAAGATCACTCAAACCATAAGTGGAAATGGAGCCGCCCTTATATGGTTACCAATGGGGTTTGATGGTCATTTAGTGGGGAAGCTTGGTACTACGTCCAAACAAATTCTCACTGAAAGTTCATTTTTTGAGATATCAACCTCAAATTTGGAACAAAACTTCTTCAGATTTTTGGTTTTGATTCACTAGCAACTAAATATTTAGTAAGATATATATTTTATATCAAATATAAATATTTAAATATTAAAATGTTTACATTTTATATTTTCCTAAACTTCAACTTCCATAACTTTTTTGTAATATACTTTTTTACAACATTTTTTTTACAACATTTCTATAATATTCTGCCAAGTGTCTTCTTTAAAAAGAGATCAACCTTAAGCCTCTGCTCTAAAGCATTCAAAATGTATAACAATTTAAGTTGGAAATGTCATTTTCAGCCCTCAAAAAGTGGAACTGACAGTTAACAGGTTTAAAGTACACGAAGAACAGCGATACTGAAGCTAGCTAAAGAACCACTGAATGCACCTTTCAGCTATTGTGCTCATATGGGGAATTAAGGTTCAAATCCAGAATCACAGCATTTCCAAATTATGTCTCTTTACCCACAACCACTCATATTCTTGCCTAAAAAGGAACAAAAAAATGTGGTACAAAACTGTACAGTGTTTGAATCTCAAATGGAACATAAACCCTGTCATTTTTCCCCAATGTGACTCCAATTAATTTTAGGAATAAATATTTTCATGTGCATTCTTATGAAACAAAAAAGCACAAAGTGCTGTCTGTGGTTTAAAACAGAGCATATTTATAAACATTTGGATACCTGTGACAGATCTTAAATATGGATTCCCAACAAAGGTCATATGCTTCTCACCCATTTATCGCAATCATCTCTGAGGCCTGCGTTTCACTTTCACGTACACTGTGTGCGTCATTACAACAACCTGTCATAACAAACCATTCTTTACTTTCTCAGTATTTTAACCTACAAAGAGATTTCAGTTCAGACAATGTCGTCTGGCTGAGTAAAACTGAGACAACGTGTGATGCTTCATTCAGCGTTCTCTCTGAGGAGACTCTTATCTATAAGAAGGCCAGATGTCTTGTCTCTTTATCAGTTGTATAATGTTCCCAGGCTCCTCTGCATGAGCAAGACAATTAATGAGGTCATATATATCTCTTAGCTTTTAGCCCTTATAAACCAACTACATCCACTGGGAAGTGTAGTTATGTCCACATATGCATAGTGCTTACATATGGAGAGGATGTGAACCTGAGATAGGATTGGCTGTAGTGACATTTTGTGGTGAACTGAATTCAAGTGTTTCCCACTGTTTTATTTCCTGGATATGACAAGGATGTAGACATGCCGTCAAAACAATTAAATAAAAGAACGTGGTTAATGTTTTCAATCTACGCTGATTTCACAGTAAGTCAAGTTACTGAGAGAGCAGAGATGTGAGTCATGGAGATTTACTGATATTGTCTGGTTAAACAGACCGAGGATTAAATTATAGATTGTAAGTCTCCCTCTTGGCTGTGGTCTTATTCTTGTAAATACAATAATGCCTGTTTAATTGTATTTTTCATTTATGTTAGTCCACTGAAGTTACAGTAAATCCATCGTTGGAACCAGAGAGCTCTATTCAGACAGAATCACAGATGGGGCCGTGGTGCGAAGAATCAACTTTCTGCTGCTTTTTAAAGGAATAGTTTGCCAGCACTGAAAATTCTGTCATTGTTTACTCTTATGCTATTATTTTTTCGGTAACAATTTATTTTGATGGCCCCTTTTGAACATTCTGTTGACAATGTTGCACCTATAGAGTACATACTCTCATTAGAGTATTAGTTGACCGTCTGGGTCACTATGAGCTGTTGTGAATATTGCTGTGAACATAGATTCAACTGAAAAATAAAAACACAAATAATTGGAATGACATGAATTTGTAAATAAGATGAAAATTCGTCTTGCTGTAAACAGTTTGTCTTCTGTGGGACAGATGTCTGGTCATATGTTTGCCCAGAGGAAGTGACAAAAATGCAGAATCTGGGTTTCAAGCCCACGTTGTGAACATTTGTCTTTGACATCAACATTCTGTTACACTGTTTACCATCTCCTTCATTATTTATTGTTTTTCAGTAAATCTTACATGTTTGGGGACCTTTTAATTTACCCTTATTTGATGATGAGTTCTGATGTGAGTTTGTGCGTGTTAAAAAGTTAAAACTTTTTATTTAGTTTCATTCCTTTACTTAAAAGGTAAATGGTTACGGGCTCTTTCAAAGTAACTCACAAGATTATTATTTACATTTACTTTTTGCACTTTGGTTTCTTATGAAATGAATGGCTGTGCTGCCACTATGTGGTTGAGCTGCCTCAGTTGCACAAGGCCTTCTTCAGTGTTTTCAGAGAGCATGGAGTCATGCAGCAGGGAGGAGGTTCAGTAGGGTTGTTGGGAGATGTATAAATATGCATGGCCTGGTGCCTTTGAGCAAATATGGAACCAGCTTCATATTATTTTGGTTTGAGTATGACACATATCATCAAATATCTGCAATACTAAACCATACACCCATACACCTATCTTAAAATGTTACTTATAACAAACTGATTACTTTTTTTTTTAATGAAACCATTTTGTTTGCTTAAAACTCTAAAAATACTATAATTATCAAGTACAAAGTATTTAAATATTTTCCTTATAACTTGAATTCACTTGAGTGTACATACTTTTCAGTTTAAATAAGTTGTAAAATGTTTTAAAGCAAACGTTTTTTTTTCTACAAATGTCTTCAATTCTGTAATTCTTATAATGACATACTTTGAACAAAATAATCATATTATATATATATAATATATATTAATGTTTATGAATGTTTAAAGAATGTTTACACGAGGTAAAAATAAACCATGTTCAATTTGTATATATTGTGCTGGATTTATTTGCTATTAAAGATAGGCCTTCAGTATCTCACAGAAGTATGTACATATTTTCATGTGGCAACACTAAATAAATGACTGCTACAATGTAAAGAAGTGAGTGTACAGCTTGTATAATAGAGTAAATTTGCTGTCTCCTCAAAACAACTCAACACACTACACAGCATTATTGTCTAAACCGCTGGCAGCAAAAGTAAGTATGTCCAAGTGAAAATGTCCTAAATGTAACGTATCTGCTCGCTCATCCAGTAGGTGGCGGTAATGCGCCCGCAGATGGTTTTGCCAGCCTCCATCATTAACACCACGAAGAAGCGCGAGAGCGAAGCGGCCTTGAACATGGCGGATAACAGGGATAAAGGTTTACAAGACTACAGGAAGAAATTACTGGAGCATAAAGAGATTGACGGACGCCTCAAAGAGTGTAAGTGTGATGCATTTCCATGCACGTCAGGCTGATACTGCTCAGTTTGACAGCTTCTCCGGCTGCTGTTTGCTTAAGCTCGGCTGCCTGCTGTAAGTCGCTTTGTCATGCAGTGCTGAAATCAATTAGCCGCTAGTGGTAGCAGCAAATGTTAACAACGGACACCTATTAAATTACTAAATACAGGTACACATTATGCTTTTAAGTGTTCTAGATGTATTTTATAACATATAATTAAATAAAATCAGTAATTTCTTAGTTATTCTAAACGAGGAAACACTCACAATGATTCTTTAGCATGTCTGATACACGAAGCAGATTATACTTTTACCACGTTTGTACATGTAAATAAACTCTGTATCGCTTCATATTGTCCTGAAACCTCTGTTGCAGTGAGAGAGCAGCTGAGGGAGCTCACTAAACAGTATGAGAAGTCTGAGAATGATCTGAAAGCTTTACAGAGTGTGGGACAGGTAAGATCTCAGCTAAATCTGTTCCAGTTGTATTGTTTCCGCAATAAAAGCGCTAATCTGTATTTCTTATGGTTTGATCGTTTCGTTGGTGTTGTTTTAGATTGTCGGTGAGGTGCTGAAACAACTGACAGAGGAGAAATGTAAGTCCAGATCAACTTTATTCTGGTGGATTTGAGAGTCTAGTCTTGTCTAATGAAGCTGTTTCTAAAATTCTTCTTCTTTTGTAGTTATTGTCAAAGCAACTAATGGCCCACGTTATGTGGTTGGATGTCGCAGACAGGTGAGCATATTGATTTTACTTTATAATTCATATTTTTGTGTAACTCTCAAGTAATTTGTCTTACCTGACCTTGTATTGTTGTTTCAGCTGGATAAAACCAAGCTTAAACCAGGCACTAGAGTGGCTCTGGACATGACGACTCTCACGATCATGAGGTAAGAAGTCAAGAATGTTTAGCTCTACTTGTGCTCATAGCTGCCAGTCTAGCTGTGTTTGTGTATCTGAAATTGCCTTTAATATTCAGTATGTTTTTTTTTAAGGTATTTGCCTCGTGAAGTGGATCCTCTAGTTTACAACATGTCTCATGAAGATCCTGGCACCGTTTCTTACTCTGAGATTGGTGGATTGTCTGAGCAGATCCGTGAGCTGAGAGAGGTCAGAAAGAAAATGGCAAAATGTCAACATCAGTTGATGAAATACACTGTTGTTCAAAAGTTTGTAATAATTAGGGTTTTTTTGGAGAGAAAAAATGCTATGCTAACAAAGGATGCATTTATTTCATTAAAATACAGGAAAACCATAATATTGTTAAATATTATAATTTAATATAACTGTTGTCTATTTTAATACATTGTAAAATGTCATTCATTTATTTGATGCAAAGCTGAATTTTCAGCATCATTACTATTTTTTTTTAAATGTATTTGAAAGGCTTTATTATCACATTTGATAAATTCAGTGTCTTTTGTAGAACAAGTTTTCATTTCTTAAAAAAAAAAAATCTTACTGATCCCAAACATATGAAGTCTTTATATTGGCAATCATTTTTTGTATTGCTGTTGCTGATATTGTGTGCTCTTGTTACATGTTTTACATAGGAAAAACACGTCAAATCACTTTCCTTTTTTTTCGAGTTCGATCATCTTCGTTACGGATGCACGATATGAAAACAATTTACCGATAATTAAGTCCTTTTCACGGCCGATACCGATAACCAATAAGTTCATATTTTTATATTATAATTTTAATATAATCTGCAGTTTGTGCAGCCAGGAGATTACAAAATCTAAGATGCACTGATGAAACTGACAGTTAGTAGCTTTGGCCAAACTATAATAATAAACATCAGTCCCGACTCTTCAAATGTGTTTATTTTTTTGTGTTAGGCCCCTCAATACTTAGTAACAGAAATGGTTTGACAAATATTTGACAGAACTATAGTTTATCTGCAATTAACAACGAATTTATATTCAAGTATTTCATGCATAAAGAATTGCACTATTCAACCTTTTTAGCGCATGAGGATGAGGAAGTTATATCTAGGGATTTAAGCAACAGCTGCGAATGGAACGGCTACGTTGACCGGATGTAAGCTGTTACACCGCGTTAACCGAGAACATAAACATCATTAAGCAACCGTAAACAAGACGGTGCAATGCAGCATTCAGTCACAAATTATGGATTATGAGGAGGATGTTTAGGCAATAATTACATTGTTCAGTGCTACCTGAGGTGCTGTTGCTAACAGCTAGGGGTCGACCGATATGTGTTTTTCAGGGCCGATACCGATACCGATTATTACAGATCAAGTAGACCGATAACCGATATTTTGAACCGATATACGTGTCTGGTGTAAAATGAAAATTAATGCCAAAATTAATAATAACAAGAGCTCTGACAAAAAAACGTTCTTTAAATGCTTTTAAACATGTCTTTAATTCTGAAAACTGTTAATAACAACAACATTAAATAAACAGTAATATTAAAAATATTAATAATAACATAAGTACAGAGATCACCCAGAAGCATTCTGTAAACATTTAGTAAAACTTAAAGTAAACGATATTTAGCGTACAGTGTGATTATTCTCAACAAAAGTTGTAATAATTGTTGTAGTTGTATTACGATAGTAATATATTCGCTAAACCGAACTTATATTTTGACAGGTTGCCATGAGGACCTTTTAAGTTTCTGTAGCCTATGTATATATGATATGACGATCGTTTTACTCAAATGAAACGGTCAAATGCTCATGAAGTGACTCTCCGAGGAGTTCTGGGGATGTTGTTCATGTATTTATGTCCTCATTTAGTGAGACGGCAGACGCTGAAGTCACCGCGAGCAGCACGCGCTTCAGTATGTATGTGTGCAGTAAATGAAACCGCACGTCTGTGTCATTCATTAACAGAGATGCAGAACATGCAGGATTCATATTTAAAGTGTTTTTGCTTAATATTAATAGATACTAGTCCATAGCGAGTCGATTTAAGTGTACTGACCTACTTTTGATTAATTCATCCAAACTTGACACATTCCGTGACATTCAAGTATAATAAATTCCATTATATGACTGCATTCCGCGATTCCGCGCATTTTCGCATCGCGACATCATGGGTTATATTGAGGTGTTTTGCAACTTCAGCAACGCCTGCTGCTGCTTTACCTTTGAGAGACAACTGATGCGTGATCACTGAGGCAGCTCCAGTTAGCACGTGCTTTCGGTGTGAGACTGCCTTCAGTTTTCCGCTGATTGGTCGGACTCGTTACTCTCTACATATCAGATGAGCGGTGGGCGGAGATTGCTCTCAGAGATTGAGAGATCGCCTCACTCTCACAGTGTTGAGCTCAGACAGGCTGCATCGAGCCAAATAGTGCATTTAAACATTAAATAGTTTCACCTGTATTATTTATTCACCAATAAATAATGTCACCTGTAAACAGTATGTTTGTTTGCATAAAAAAAAAAAAAAATAAATAAAAAAAAAAAAAATTATCGGCAAATCTGTTTTTAAAATGGCCGATATCGATAATCGGTAAAATGCTTAATATCGGCGCCGATAATCGGTCGCCCCCTACTAACAGCAGACATATCTTTGTACAAATGAAAACAATCGTTAAAATTAGCTACATTTTAAAACATAATTAACACAGATTAAATGAAAGACGAATGGTAGAATCGTATACTGATGGAATGAAATGGTATATAACATAAAACGCAACATTTAACTACATAAGCTGTCACGTTGTAACGACTACGGCAACGCAGCTGTTCTTTATTTTTCCTCCTCTCGGAATCCTTACTGAACATGCGTTGCGAATAGCAATGGCCTTGTCCTCCTCTGGCACTGAGAAAAACTTCCAGACCGGCAAAGACATGTTCACAAATGATGACGTAATGAGGCGACACAAGCTGAGACTCACTGCAATTTATAGCAGCAGTCGGAAAGCGCATGAATCTCAGATAAATCCGACTGATTGATTGATTTACCAGCAAGCGTACTTTATCGGATTTCATTTATTTATCAGAACAATAAAAATTATGCCATTTGCACCCATATCGGCCGATAATTTATCTGTCCGATAAATATCGTGCATCCCTAGTTTTCATATATCTGGTTAGAAATCTGAAACATATCCGATACTCAGTCACCTGATATGTCAAGCTTTTTGTAAAATTTCATGTCATTTAATATTCATTCTCACTACATATGTTTGTCTGTGCATGCAAATGCTGTAAAGCATGTCAAAAATATCATGTGGTATCATGAGGTGGAAAGTAACGAATTACATTTACTCGTGTTACTGTAATTGAGTAGCTTTTTTGTGTACTTGTACTTTTTTAAGTAATTTTTTTAATCTGTAATTTTACTTTTACTTAAGTATATTTTGTGGGAAGTATTGTACTTCGCTACATTTTAAAACACATGAGTAACTGATTAAAAAAATATCGCTCCGTGGAAACAACTGCAGTAAATAATGGGCAGAAGAAGAAACTGGCGCTAAAATCACAAGATGCAGAAGCAGATGGACTAGACAGGCTATCAGTATTTTGCCAAAAACCAAACAAATCACTCTAAACAGTGTGCCGTGAAATAGGGCTGGGCGATAAAACGATAACGATATGTATCGCGATAGACACGTGAGCGATATCAATAAAAAATGCGTTCGATAAAACGTTCGATATTTTTTATTCTTCGTCGGAAGAAAACAGCGGTTGCAAAGCAAGTTTGGTTGCATTAACAAAGGCACTCGCTCCATGGTAACCCTAGCAACGTAGGGAGTGACACGCTAACAGCCAATCATGTAACAGTATCAGTTTGGTTGGCGCCATATCGTTGTCTCGTGCTGGTCTGCTGGATTCCTTTTCATAAGCAGAAATGAGTGCCGCAGCGAGCGAGGAAATTGTAAATAAAAGAGCAAAGTCAGCTCGCCTGTATGGCAGTTTTTGATATTATAAGTCTGACCGTAGTCAGACCAATGTCGTCTGCAAATTATGCAAGACCGTCGTCCCCGCCAAGATTGGTAATACCACGAACTTGATGTACCACCTTAGCCGCGCTCACCCTTTGGAGCACAGCCGTATTCAACCAACAACATCTGTAGCTGCAACACCGCACAAGCCATGGAGAGGTACTGCATCAGTGCCTTATGACAAAGAATCTAAACGCTACAAAGATATAACGGAGGCAGTGGCATATCATATAGCCAAAGACATGCTTCCGCTCCGCTTAGATAATTAAGTTTTCATTGTGACTTTAGACTTATGTTTACATTTTAATTATTTGAGTTTTCCATGGTTGTTGACATTTCTGTCTTAACAACTGAGGGGATTATGATCAGAGAAAGGTTAAGCTTAAAATAAAAATGTTTAAATGTAATATATTTTTCTCCTGGTCCTTATTTTAAATGGGTCATAAAAAATATCAATAATTATCGATATCGACCGATATGAAACACTGATATCGTGATACAGTTTTCAGCCATATCGCCCAGCCCTACCGTGAAATCTAGTAACGTTAGATTAGACTAATCCGTATGAGGCGCCGCCTAGGATTTATATCAAACTTCGCTTATCAACACACAAAAAACACGTGCATATACACCTATAAACACTGCACATACATATAAACTTCCATGCATATACACCTATAAACACTCGCACATACATATAAACTTCCATGCATATACATATAAACACCGCACATACATTAATAATGTGCGAGTGTTTATAGGTGTATATGCACGTGTGTGTTGATAAGCGAGTTTGATTTAAATCCTAGGCGGCGCCTCATAAATCCGCGTGCATATGGAGTGCTTTCTTTCACTGCGTGATTCAGTCTGTTAAAATGTGTTTAGAATGATCACAAAATTGAAGATATAGAAGCAGAAAATGTATATATTTATATCATTTAATATAGTAAGTCAACATCACATGAAGAATGCCGTTTTCTCAAAAATCACCATGATTACATAGGCCTGTAGTTTTTCTTTTACACAGTTCAAAAAACAAGAAGTTAATTAAGAGACTTACGTTTTAGACACCATATTGCCTGTTTTTGCTATATTTTGACAACAAAATAATTCCATACACAGTTTTGCGTCTCTGACTCTGAGCAATGATGTGTTTTGTTCCTGAATGAATTAACCGCTTAAATGATTCTGTTCAATCGCAATGACTCACTTATCAGTGACTTACTGACACCTACTGGTGGTTCTAATTTAACATTTAAAGTGTCTTTTGATTTATTTATTTATTAATTTCAAATGACTATTTAACATTTGTGACCCTGGCATGGATCACAAAACCAGTCTTAAGTCGCTGGGGTATATTTGTAGCAATAGCCAACAATACATTGTATGGGTTAAAATTATACATTTTTCTTTTATGCCAAAAATCATTAGCATATTAAGTAAAGATCATGTTCCATTAATATATTTTGTAAATTTCCTACTGTAACTATATTAAAACTAAGAGCTTAATTTGAACAACTTTAAAGGAGATTTGCTCAATATTTGGATTTTTTTGCTCCCTCAGATTCCGGATTTTCAAATATTGTCCTATCATAACAAACCAATCAATGGAAATATGATTTATTCAGCTTGCAGATGATGTATAAATCGCAATTTAAGAAAATGGACCCTTATGGTTTTGTGGTTCAGGGTCACATTTTATGTCTTATTTATCAAAACAGTATTTCTGCATTTGTAACTGAGGCTAAATGCATTCATGTCAGTGTGTAATACATCTATGCCACTTCAGATGAAGCTTCTGCATTTCCTCTGCATCGCAAAGATGCATTTTGTTGATACTGATTTAATTTGCCTGGTAACAGCCCAAATGTCTTATTATTCTAATTAACCGATTAATTTAATTAAAAACACCAAGTTTGAGATTTATAGGCCCATATCCCAGGTGTGTCAAACTCAGTTCCTGGAGAGCCACAGCCCTGTAGAGTTTAGCTCCAACCCTGCTCCAACACACACACCATGTAGTTTTCAAACAAGCCTAAATGATTAGTTTAGCTGGATCAGATGTGTTTAATTAGGGTAATATCTACACTGTGTAGGGCTGTGGCCCTCCAGGTACTGAGTTTGACACCTTTGGTCTATCCTATTTCTTCCTCCCTCCCATTGTTAAAATGTAACTAAGTAATTTTTACTCTGAGTAAATTTTAAATGAGCTACTTTTTACTTTTACTTGAGTATATTTTTAGACTGGTACTTTTACTTGTACTTAAGTAAAATTTCAGTAATGTAATGGTACTTTTACTTGAGTGGAATATTTTTGTACTCTTTCCACCTCTGATGTTTGGTGTCATTCATGAGGATTACGACTGCAGTTCTTACTCCGCTAGGCTTGATACAGCTGATCGTGTCAATATTTTAAACGTTCACGCATGTAAACAACGTAACGCAACGTAAACAGACAGACTATGTGTTTAAAGACTGGTTCTGAGCATTACACCTTGCAGTGTAAATGCAGCCTGACCTTCACTGAACTCATTGAAATGTCTTGATTATGGATGAATGATTGTGTTTTGTAGGTAATTGAGCTGCCTCTGACCAATCCTGAGCTGTTCGAGAGGGTGGGCATTATTCCTCCCAAGGGCTGCCTGCTGTACGGACCGCCAGGTCAGTCACTCTATTATACTTCGTTGGGCAGTTACTTCAGTTAATTACTATATGTATGTGAAATGGTACGTTTTCACACAAAGTGCTTAATTTTTAAAGGCACTGGAAAGACCCTTCTTGCCAGAGCTGTGGCCAGTCAGCTGGACTGCAATTTCCTGAAGGTATGTTGATTTGGATGCTATAAACAGTTTGGCTCGGGTCGCACTGACACTTGACACAGGACAACTGTTATGCTGTAAGGTCATATTGTTGAATAAAACATTGTTTATCAGGTGGTGTCCAGCTCCATTGTTGACAAGTACATTGGTGAGAGTGCCAGACTCATCAGAGAGATGTTCAACTACGCCAGAGACCATCAGCC
Organism: Gymnocypris eckloni scoliostomus; assembly: GCA_027564155.1. NCBI lineage: Eukaryota > Metazoa > Chordata > Actinopteri > Cypriniformes > Cyprinidae > Gymnocypris > Gymnocypris eckloni. Next base: position 114,997 of record JAJHNS010000045.1, read on the forward strand.
CTGCATTATCTTCATGGATGAGATCGATGCTATCGGTAATGCTCTTCTGCACACTGCAGTCCAAGTCATTTTTATAATGCATAATGGGAATTCAGTTGTTCTTAATGATTTAACACATACTTTCTCTTTAAAGGTGGACGTCGGTTTTCTGAAGGAACCTCTGCAGATAGAGAGATCCAGAGGACACTGATGGAGGTATGGAGGTGGTTTGTAACTTAACTTGTGAATGAAGCTTAACGAGATGAATAAACTTTTTCTTGTTAAATAATGCTTAATTATTTGAATTTAAATCTTCCTATATATCGATGTACAAGTAAAAGAAAACACTAATTGGAGCAAATATTTCTGTCTGTCTGTCAGCTGTTGAATCAGATGGATGGATTTGACACTCTGCATAGAGTCAAGATGATCATGGCCACCAACCGGCCCGACACTTTAGACCCTGCCCTGCTGCGTCCTGGCCGACTGGACAGAAAGATCCGTAAGTTTGACAGTTTCAATATCATTCAGTGACTGGTAAGAAAACGTGAGCTCATTTTTTTTTATTCCCAATGTACAGACATTGAGTTGCCCAATGAACAGGCTCGACTGGACATCATGAAGATCCATGCTGGACCCATCACCAAGCATGGAGAAATAGGTGCGCCTCTGACTTTCTGGTTTGATTTTTTACAGCTGACAGAAGTACCTCCTTTTCCTCTCTCATCACATTTCCTTTTATCTCCAGATTATGAAGCCATCGTCAAGCTTTCAGACGGTTTCAATGGAGCTGATTTGAGGAATGTGTGCACTGAAGCTGGTAAGAAATGTCACATGCAGTGCATTGTGCAAGGAGTCCTAAAAAAAGCATTAGAGGAACAGTTCATAACTGTCGTTTTGAAAACTATAAATTGTGCACCATGCTAATATAAATAGGGTTGCAATGTTTGATAATCGATTTATCTGTAGATTGCCTTTGATTAATCGGATAAAAAGTCCAAATTTATTTCCAGTAATTTATTTAAAAAGTTATTCTGCATCCTGTCCAATGCCCCCCCCCCCATACAATGAGTAAAGTGAAGGCTATGAAATGTATTTATGTAGAATAAACTTCATGTGCATTCTAAAATTTCTATTATGATCTGTATGTTTGGCACTCCTTCTGTGAAGTTTAATGGATAAATTCACTCATGTGACTTTCTAATATTTACACACATACTGTCAAATGTTAGATATTCACCCAGACAGCATGAATATGAAGCCCATGTTGAACTTGGGTTGTGCACTTTTTCTGCAACGTGAAGTGAATGTTTTTCATGAACAAATGCGATTCATCAAATTCAGTAATCGTGTTCATTGATTTATCTAGTTTATCGATTAGTTGTTGCAGCCCTAAATATGAAAAAAAATTAAACACATTTTGTCAGTATTTACAACTTTTTTTAAAATCTGTTAGTGGAAATGTTTTGGGTTTAATAGCATGACACTAACCGGGCAAACCTTGAGTCTCTAGAATTCCCACAGTATGACCTCTCCTCATTTTTGTCCAACAGGTATGTTTGCCATTCGTACCGACCATGAGTACGTGACTCAGGAGGATTTCATGAAAGCTGTGAGGAAGGTGGCAGACTCTAAGAAGCTGGAGTCCAAACTGGATTACAAGCCTATATAAAAACAGTTTTATTTTTTTTGTGCAAAGTATAAATGTGAGGGGTTTCGGTCAGTAAACAGTATACTGTCTATGAACACAACACTTATTTTTATTTTATTTTTAGTTACTCCAATAGTTTTTTTGTCAACATTTGAAAGCATTCTGATGTTCAATTACTACCATCAAGTGACTTAAGCTGTTCAGTTAAATGCATTGTTTACCCCGATTTGATAAAAAAAATCATATTTACCTGTTGGCCAACTGTAGACTTGTATGATGATACAGCTCTTTAGAAATCTGTGTGATCAGTTATATAAACTGTGTGTGCCTGGCCTGCTTTTCCACATTATTAAAGTCAATGATTAAATAAATAAATAAAATAAACTACCCCAGTATTGCTGTATCTCAAAATCCTTTGGGTGGGAATAAAAACTCCACCACGATTCCTTCTGAAATGTGTATTTGTTAGTTTAACCAATATATTTAAATAAATATTCTATTCAACTTAAAATCTCTACATTAAACATCTAACAAGCACACTCAACTTCAAAAGCCAAAAATTGACACAATTCTGGAAGAGTTCATACTTGTTTAAAGGTCAGCTGCCTGCATCTCTTCATCTTGAAGATGCTATGTTTCCTTTTTGAGTTTAGCCTTTCCAGCAAAGGCTTGCTTTTAATACTTTGTTAACACAGGTTTAGTCTTCTGATAAGAAGTCCTCTTCCTCATCACGAGCCGGTCGGTTACCCAGAGCAAAAGATTCAAGGACAAACGCCCGGCAGATCGGACAGTGCTGGAAGTGGCACACGCAGCCGTTGCATACGCATGCATGTCTGCATGGCAACAGCACTCTGTTTATCGGTGCATTCTGACACACCACACAGTCCTTGCCTTGGGTATCAGGCCACTCCTCTTCCGAATCAGACTCCTCCCACTTCTCATCTGGCGTTTCGGGCTGAGGCTCCGCCCCTTGCGTGCTAGTCGAAGGCTCTGTGTTTCCAGACAGGTTGCTGTTGTCTGCCGACATGAAGAGAGGCTGCGGAAAAAGAGTCGTTTTAAGCACACACTCCCGCTCTAGACAAGGCACTTAATTAACAGTATATAATTAAAAACACTGTCCCATTTTGCTTTAGGGACACTAGGTGACGAAGGTTAAGTGTGATCAAAATGAGCTTACAATAACTTTAGAAAATGACAATGTTGTGAACACGTTTTCATACCTTCAGATCGTACAAATTCCCTTGTGCCGTGAGGAGATACTGAAACAAGATTCTCGCAGAGAGTCTGTATTTGTCATCAGGAACGTGCAGCACTGTAACGCTGGCCACCTAGAATAACAACCGAATAATGACTTCATCTTGTCCCATCAAGCAAATGATGAAGAAAATACTGCTGCTTACAATATTGTAGTTGTCTCTGGTTTCCGGATCGGCCAGTGTCAGCACAGACACCAAGGGGTATCGATCCCGGGGGAGCAACCCAAAATCCATTACTCGAAGATCTAGAGGCATCTGAGTGCAGTAGATTTCTTTTTCTTCTTTATGTATACTAATGCTATGTTAAGGACAATGCTTGCAATTGTGTTCCATCACATTAATTTCTTTATTTTGTCACATAGGGAGTGAGAGACATGTCAAATACTTTTTATCACTATATTTAGGAAGTCATGCATATACAGAGAACTGTCCTGCCGCATTTGCAATTTCTGAATATTACACCCTTTCCTGGCTGGTTTATAAAAATGTAAGCAATGTGAATGTACTTGCAAATTAGATTTGTATATATATATATATATATATATATATATATATTGCGATTGATAGCATCCAAAACTAAATTCTTTGTTTACATAATATATGTGCGTATTGTGTATATTTAATGCATATAACTACACACACATACAGCATACATTTTGAAAATATATTTAATATATAAATATTAAATTTTTCTTAAATATAATATAAATACATGTGTGTGTATTTTTATAAATATAATAAATATACACAGCACACACACTTATATAAACTAATCTTTTTGGATGCAATTAATCACGATTAATCGTTTGACAGCTCTATATATTTAGTAAATACATTTATAATCTTACTACATGTTATATATTATATAAACAGCAATACAATATTTATGTTTCTAACTGAACATTCTATTAATCAATCTAGCGTTGCCATTTCAAGAATAAATTAGCTACATATTAAAAGAAACGCAATCATCATGTTGACATGATGAATTATTTATAGCATTTTTTTTTACTAATTTATTTATATTTTTATACAATCATCTTGATGAAATGACATAGTTTTTACCTCCAATGTAGAGTTAGCTGTCTCCGAATCAATTTTTTTGAGAAATCTAATTTCCATAGCCATTTCAGTTAACGGCACACATCCAAAAATACATTTAGACATATTAATTCTACTTCCATCTATTTTTTTCTTTGCCGCTTTTGATTCGCTTAAATTGTCTTCAAGTTAGAGTTTCCCTCATTTCCCCTGTTCTGTGGCAAAGATAATGTGAAATGTTATTACAGAGTTATTTCTAAGACAAATGAAGAGGATACTTGAAGCTTTGGTAGTAAAGGTAGCTAAACTCCAGAGCCTCTTGAAACAGCTCTGGTGTGCGGAGCCGGAGCCCATGCTGGTGACTCTGAAGGGCCGCCTGGAGAGCCTGGACCCCACAGCCCCAGAAACAGCTGAGGACGCAGTCTTCAAGACAATACAGCCGCAAACTCACACCCTCTGACATTACGAGAAAACACATACACTTACTGACCACATTTGATTCATTTCATTTTGATTCAACATTGTTACTGTTAATTCCTCACCAGTTACTGTACCAGCCGTAGAGTCCATTTCCAAAGAGAAGGGATTGGTCACCTGCACCATCTTCCTCTCAGGGACAAGTGTTAAAGATTCAGTCTCATCTGAACTGCGTAAAATGACTGGGACATCAAATCCAAACCTTGATAGACGAGGCCAAAGCTAGTTAGACATAGATTAAGGATATAACCACCAACTTCTGCTGTTAAGAGGGAACTAGAGATGCCACATTAAACCCCCCAAAACATCAACGTCACACCTTAAAGAAGTCCATACTTAACCCAAACCAACACTCGACTAAAATTATAGTTTAAGATAAATATACTTACCAGCCCAACACAACAGCCACAGTGATAATGAAACATACAGATATGACAGTAATGTAAAAGAGAGGAGAATACTCGTACAGCATCACTAAAAACTCCGCGGCCATTATTAAAATGTTGCATTAATACAATGCGCATAAATGTCCGTACGTCTGATAAAATAAATACTTTTTTTAAGTCCGGTAACGTTAGTCTTGTATCCTATGCAGTCTTGCGTAGGGCTGTCACCCTGCTAGACTCGCAAACGTAAACTTCCCGTTGTGCAAGCCGCTACGGTGGTCCGGAGGTCCAAATCCGCACATGACTCCAATACCGTCACGCATAGGGAGGAGCGAGTAAGATAAGGAAAGTACGATTCAGTACGCGAATCGGCTCTTTCAAACAAATCACTTCAGTGAACTAGTTAAAAAATTGTTCAGTTTTGATTACGTCAACACGTAAGGCGGCGTCCTTTTTTTTGATGTAAAATTGCACAGTGGTTCAAACCTTCTTCTTCCTCATTACTCCTTTTTTGTTTGTTTTTTACAGTCTGTGGTTCAAACGTAAATACCGAACATCATAAGATAATGCAAGCAAAACTAAAGCAGAGCAATATATTACATTATTGTATATTATAATATAAAAACATCAGAATAACTGCAATCGGGTAATATAACTATAAATATAGGTTTTTAAATTAGTAAACTTGCCTCTATGAATAAGAAATTTACTCACAAAAACCAGTCATGAGGAACTTTTTTATTGAAATATATGAATGGATAAATTAGCTTTCAATTGATGTATGGTTTGTTATGATAGGACAATATTTGACCGAGATACAACTAATTTAATATCTGGAATCTGAGGGTGCAAAAATACAAATATTGCAAAAATCGCCTTTAAAGTTGTGCAAATGAAGTCCTTGGCAATGCATATTACTAATCAAAAATGACGTTTTTATATATTTACGGTACAAAAATATCTTCACGAAACTTAATATCCTAATGATTTTTGACATAAAAGAAAAATCGCAAATTTTGACCCATAATGTAGCCTATTGCTACAAATATACACGTGGGTCACATATGAGTAAATCAATTAATTACACATTTCATCCTCTTCTTTATTTATATTTGATTCAGTGTAGCCAAAAAGTAAAGGTGAACATTGAATATTTTAATTGAACAAACAATTTCTATTCTGTATCTCTCAATAAGTAATGCAAAAATAAATGCCAAGTTGATTCATATAGTTTTCACAGAAACAGTTTATGCGTTTCATAGTATATTACATTTTATATTACGTTTTTGTTTATTAATACGGTTGTTTACAGCATTTTTAACCAAGCTTATTAAAACAACGTTATTTTCAATAGACCTAATGCCTGCTTATATTATTTAAGCCACATAAAGATAGACTATAAACAGTCTAAGCCTAAGGAATATTCCAGTCCGCTATAAGGAAGACATAATATGTGATATTTCAAAAACAACAACAACGGTTTAACGAGGACTCAAGAACCGCTCGGACAGATTCAGCCGTGGACGACTCGTTCAGACTGATTCTGTGAACTGGTTGAACCAGTTCATTAAAAAGATCCGACTCAACATAAAGATTCATTCACGAGTCGGACCGACGCCGTTAAAGAGCAAGAGGGGCCCCACAGAGAGAAATACAGTCGGCATATTTATGGAAAGTGAACAGGTTGGCGTGTCCGTCCTGTAAGTTGAGGACTGTGCGACTGAATTCGCCGTTATTTAACGGAGTTTCAAGTCCAGCGTGTGTGATTGACGCATCCGTACAGATGCTGGCCGCTCCGGTAGCGCCGGGGGAAGGAGAGGTTTTGACATCGTTAGATTTGTTGTTATTATAATCAGCTGACCGGTGCTGGAATCGCTCCGTTTGCAGTTTTCTAGAAAGCGGCGATAGCGATGAGCGCCTGTCAGGACAAACCGTCTTTGAGTTACTCGCAAAGCACGGAAAATGTCAGCGGCTGTGAATTGGGAAGGATGGAGGAGGATGCGTGTGTGTCCTGCTTCGACGAACCCACGGGCGACGCGATATGCGCCGTGATGGACGCGGTGCAGCCGGGCATAGACGGACATCTGCCGCTGCCCCGAGGCCAACGCCAACTGATGCTAGGCCTGGTGGAAGAGGGTTTCGCCGGCTATCATGGCCGACTCAATTCCGATCCGGACTCGGATTATCTCGACATCACCGGGGACCTCAACTACAGCGAAAGTGGTGGGAACGTCGCCACGAAAAAGCGCAACCGCTCCAACAGCTCGCGGCACCGCGGAGAAGTTGTCACGGACCTCGGACCCGAGGAGGTGCGCTGGTTCTACAAAGAGGACAAGCGGCCATGGAAACCGTTCGTCGGACACGATTCTTTGAAAATCGAGTTGGCTTATCGCAGATACTGCGAACTTAATCCGAACACGGTCAAACGGAGGGATGCGGGAGAAGAAGCGGAGGATTTATTCGAGTCACCATCGGGATGTGAAGCACCGGAGGTCCGGAGACAGTCGGCGGCGCTGGCAGAGAGCGCGGTGGCTGGATGCTCAACGGAAGAGACGGAGCTGGATTCAGAAAACATCAATGTGGACGCAGTGTGCGTCCGTGGAGGACTCTACGAGGTGGACATCAACAAGAAAGACTGTTATCCTGTATACTGGAACCGTGGGTATTTTTACAAGCTTACATTAAAGAAAACAACATTTTATTTGGAAAACCAAAATATGTTTTGCAGAATAATCATACAGCTCTTATACATTCACACCAAAATGTATCCATTCACCTTCAACATTTCTAACATTATCAGAGTTTATTCGCTATAGTTTAGAAAATGGTAATAATAACTCAAGAGTTAAACTGTGTCAGAACATCTTGATTATATCAGATAACTTTGATAGAAAGGTATGTAACAAAACGGGGAAGGTCAAAGTGTCAAATCGATTTTTTGGTCAATCAATATTACTGGTAGTCCACTGTATGAAAACTTTTTGGGTGTAATATGTCACAGTTTACATTATTTAGCTATCATCACTTGCATAAATTAACTATTGTCCTGCACCCACTTAAAAATATAAAAAGTTATATCTTGTGTCTGAATAATTTTTGGTTTGACTGTAGCCTATAACAATATTACATGGTTACTTGAGGCTGTCAAGCTCCAAAAGCACCATGAAAGTATCCTACAAGTAGCAGTACATAATTAATTGTGTGAAATTATAATATAATGATAATTTTATAGAAGCAAAAAACCCTGAAATTTAGATTTAGTAATTTAGCAGACTTGTTTATCCAAAGCAAATGAGGACAATAAAAGCAATCAATTGTAGTATTAAAAGAACTAACAATTAAACTCCTGATGGCAAAAGACAAAAAGGTCCCGCACACTATCTGTGCAAAATATATCAATTATATCTTTTTTAACGTTTAGGTTGACAATTTTTTCAAAAAATTCCTGATGAAGGTCATGTCGACCGAAACGTTGTTAATAAATAATTGATATCTTTTGCATAGATAGTGTGTGGGAAATGTGTGTCTTTTAGTATTAAAACAACTCAAATCAGATACAAAACTAAAAGCTAAAACTTTATAAATACTACATATACATATATTTTTTAAATAAAGTAATTTAAATAAAAATGACAAATGCATAAAAACTAGAGGTGGGCATAGATTAATTTTTTTAATCTAGATTAATCTAGATTAATTTTGGAATTAATCTAGATTAATCTAGATTAAAATGGCTCATTTAAATTCTGCCGAAGGCATTCAGAATATGTGTGCTACCCAAATAATGACTAAAAGTAAGTCTTTGAGAACGGGTTTCTCAAGCCAGGTGGCGCATTAGACCAGGGTCTCATCTCCTGTTTCCAAAATGCATCACAAACTTTAATCTCTTCCCGTCCCAATCCCACGAAAAAACTGGAGGAAAATCCCGTTCCACTCCCGGAAGAATGACTCCCATTCCCTCCCACTCCGTGTTGTTTTAAGTTTTTGCCGATAACTGTCAATTACAGTAAAAATATAGTACAGATCACAGCATGCCCACCTTATTAGTTGAATAAAAACCCCAAATGTCGTTTTTTGTTATTATATTGAACTGAAAGCCATCTTATTATGCACAGTGTTGCACAGATTAAATTTCATGTAAATCATCCATGCTAACACACACGTCTTCTATTTTTTTTTTTAGACATTTCACTCTCTATAGATATATTTTTCTATGTACTGTATTTTTAGATATATTCGAGTTTCAAGTTTCTCGCTCAAGTTCACATGAGACCTAAAAGCGCATCCTGTTTGCTTAAAAGCGCATAGCGTTTCGTTGTTATTCTGAGTGCACACAAATAAACGAGTCTTTACAGATTCGAAAGATGTATTAGGCTACATTTATCTGTATGACCAAAATGACGGAGATTTTAAGAGCAAGTGAGCGCACCGAGCCTGTCTTGCAGCAAACGCGCTTCCACACAAACACTTCAATAGCGCACATTTCTCTAGGTTAACATCATATTGAGCGGCCATGTAAAGTTGCTACTACATACATCTTTCAGATGAAAAGCCATATTTGAGGTTGATGAATGATAGGTGAGCGTTTGGATGTCCTGCCCGATTGTATTACCACATAGACCAGCCGTTAACAATCTGTCCATCACGGACTGCGAGCCTCTAGTTCGAAGACTCGTTCTCGCCCCCTACAGTGCAATTCGGCTAGGTATACATCCGCGCTAAAATATCAGGGTGAAAGTCATCATAGCTTGCGTAGTATAGACCCAGCTCCCAACCCAACTTTGAGAATAGATTAACGGCGATATTTTTTTTATCGCCGATAAGAGTCTCACGTTAATGCAGCACGTTAACGCCGATAACGGCCCACCACTAATAAAAACTGAACATTTAAATGAAAAACAAAAATATAAAGCCAATAAAACATTACAATATGAAAGTATGATTTCACTAATGTTACTGCACTTTAAAGGGATAGTTTACCCAAAAATGTATTTACTCACCCTAAAGTCCAAACCTGTATGAGTTTCTGTCTTCTGTTGAACACAAAAGAAGATACTTTGAAGAGTGTAGGAACCAAACAGTTGCTAGTAGCCATTGAATTCCATAGTGTAGACAAAATGGCTAGAAGCAACTGTTTGATGACAAACATCTTTTAAATATTTTTTTCAACAGAAGAAGTAAATTCATAAGTTTGGAACAACATGAGGGTGAGTAAATAATGACAGCAATTAAATTTCTTGGTGAACTATTCCTTTACGGCCTGCTATACGCTTCATTGTACAGTCTTTCATATTGTACAATAAATTGTAGCCACTTTGGTATCTCGACACAATTCAGCATTGAAATCGGTTGTATATCGATCTCGTCATTCTGTACTTGCATTCTCAATTTCAAGCTTTGTGTTCACAGTTCAAAACTATGAAACTAACTACCATACAGACAAAAGTTAACTTCAAGAATGAACAAAGTGCCACCGATGAATATGCATTTAAGTGTTTGAGAAAACAGCACAAACTTAAAGAAAAAGCGAAATCTGTATATTGCTTTTCTCTATATGATGCATAGACTTTATTTAAGCCACATAATAAAATGTCATAAAAGTCATTATGTATGTGAATAACAAATATAATGTAATTTAATTAATCACAAAAACCACAAATTCGTCACACTAGGCGATCAAAGACTCACACATTTACCCTACAATAAGAGAAATCCTTTGGGGTCTTTGGGTTTAAGTCAGATCAAATGTTTCTTCAGAAACTGATAATAATTCATACTGCCTGCATTTACAGAACAAGACCACATCCCAGTGATGAGAGGCCAGTGGTTCACGGACGGGACCTGGTTGCCACTGGAAGAAGAGGAGAGTGACCTCATTGAACTGGAGTACCTGGACCGTTTCCGAGGCCAGCAGATGAAAGACACCTTTGACACGGATGTGGTGGACACAACGGTGGACAGCAAAGATGGTAATACACTATCCTTTGTTATATGGGGTCAAGCACACAAAAAAAGGCCGACCTCACATTGACACTTAGTTCAGCTGATCTAGAGGCACGGTCATGAATGAACCACAAACCAACCCAGACATCCTGTTTGTCTAATATGACACTCATTTGACGTCAAACACTGGTGACATGTATACTACAGAAGTGCTATTGGCTGTCACTTGTGTTTGCAAATAGTCAAAAAGACCCTAAATTAAAATGAACTGAGCTGGTTTGGCATTACTTAACAGTCAGGTAATTTAAAACAGACGTGTTTGACTTCTGCCCTTAATTCACTTAGCCATTCACAATCTGAAACTGAGCCGAAGCCACGTGGACTGGCACAGCGTGGATGAAGTGTACCTTTACAGCGATGCTACCACTTCAAAGATCGCACGGAGTGTTACTCAGAAACTGGGATTCTCCAAAGGTTTGTAATGATCTTGATTAGTAAGTACATTCTCAATGGTGTTTCTCATTAAAAAATGAGTGCACAATTCTGTCTTAAAGGGATAGTTCACCCAAAAATGTAAATTCTGTCATTAATTACTCACCCTCATGTCGTTCCAAACCTGTAAGACCTTCATTCATCTTCGTAACACAAATGAAGAAGTTTTTGATGAATTCCTAGAGGTTACATATGGTTAAAGTGCACTGCCAAATATGCTGACACAAGCGTTGATGTTAAACTAAATTATGCTTTAATGTAATTTCTATTGAAACCTGTATGAGATATATCTAATTAGGGACCGAGCACCGATGGTGCGAGGACCCTATTGAATCTGCTCCGTTTATTATTAGGGACCGAGCACCGATGGTGCGAGTTCCCTATTGAATCTGCTCCGTTTATTATTATTATTATTAGGGACCGAGCACCGATGGTGCGAGGACCCTATTGAATCTGCTCCGTTTATTATTAGGGACCGAGCACCGATGGTGCGAGGACCCTATTGAATCTGCTCCGTTTATTATTAGGGACCGAGCACCGATGGTGCGAGGACCCTATTGAATCTGTTATTATTCTTATTCTTCTTCTTCTTCTTCTTCTTCTTCTTCTTCTTCTTCTCCAAACTTAATCGCATTTTAGAGGGCCTAAACATGCTCGAAAAGTCAGGAAACTTTGCACACGCATCAGAACTGGTGAAAATTTACGTCTGATATGGGTTTCAGAAGTAGGTGTGGCAAAATGGCTCGACAGCGCCACCTATAAATATTCAGCGGAGTGCGCCTCGAGCTACGTTCACGTACATGTACGAAAATCGGTACACTTATGTAACTTAACAATACCTACAAAAAGTCTCCAGGTACGAAATCAGAAACCCAACAGGAAGTCGGCTATTTTGAATTTTCTCATCATATTTTGTGTCATTTTTGCCATTTTCAGGTGTCATACTTTAACGAACTCCTCCCAGAGATTTATTCAGATGAACACCAAAATTGGTCAGTGTAATCTAAAGCCCTTTGTGACGTTAAATTGCGAAGATCTAGAGTTTTCATCGGGCGTGTCGTGGCATCCTGTCAAATTTTGATGTTTCGCCATGAAACAGGAAGTTGTTATATCTCAGGCATGCTATGTCCGATCTACACCAAACTTCACATGTTTGATAAGACTCCTGATATGAAGAGATCTAGGGGACCATATTCAGTTATAGTCATAGCGCCACCTGCTGGCAACAGGAAGTGACATGTTTTACTCTGTAAATAACTCCTCCTAGAGATTTAATGACATCAACATAATATTTAGGTCAGTTTAATCCAAAGGCCTTTGTGATGTTAAATTTGCGAAGAGCTTGAGTTTTCGCTAATGGGCGTGTCCTTGGCGGCATCACAAATTTCGATGTCTCGCCATGGGAATAAAAGTTGTTGTAACTCAGCCATGCAATAACCGATCTGCCCCAGACTTCACACGTTCGATAAGAATCCAGGCCTGAACACATCTAAATACGAATATTCCATTATAATCAGAGCGCCACCTGCTGGCCACAGGAAATGACTTGATTTACACTAACTTAAACATGCAATATCCAATCTGCACCAAACTTCACATATTTGGTAAGACTCCTGACCTGAAGAGATCTAAGTGACCATATTCATATAAATTCATAGCGCCACCTGCTGGCAACAGGAAGTGATATGTTTTACTCTGTAACTAACTCCTCCTAGAGATTTAATGACATCAACATAATTTTTAGTTCAGTCTAATCTAAAGGCCTTTGTGATGTTAAATTGCAAAGAGCTTGAGCTTTCGCTAATGGGCGTGTCCATGGCGGCGTGACAAAATTCGATGTCTCGCCATGGGAATAGAAGCTGTTGTTACTCAGCTATAAAATGTCCGATCTGCCCCAAACTTCACACGTTTGATAAGGGCCATGGCCTGAAGACATCTACGTGCCAATGTTTAGTTATAGACATAGCGCCACCTGCTGGCAACAGGAAATTACTTGTTTTACACTAACTTAAACATGCAATGTCCAATCTGCACTAAACTTCATATGTTTTTTTAAAAGTACTGGATGAAGACATCTAATGCCAATGTTCAGTTAAATATATAGCGCCACCTGCTGGCAACAGGAAATGTCATGTTTTACGAAGTCTCCTGGAACGAAAAAAGTCTCCTGGAACGAAATCCGAAACCCAACAGGAAGTCGGTTATTTTGAATTTTCTCGTCATATTTAGTGACATTTTTGCCATTTGCAGGTGTCATACTTTAACGAACTCCTCCCAGAGATTTATTCGCATGAACACCAAAATTGGTCATTGCAATCTAAAGCCCTTTGAGACGTTAAATTGCGAAGATCTAGAGTTTTCATTGGAGGCGTGTCCGTGGCGTCCTGTCAAATTTCGATGTTTCGCCATGAAACAGGAAGTTGTTATAACTCAGGCATGCAATGTCCGATGTGCACCAAAATTCCCATGTTTGATAAGACTCCTGACCTGAAGAGATCTAGGTGACCACATTCATATAATTTCATAGCGCCACCTGCTGGCAACAGGAAGTGATATGTTTTACTCTGCAACTAACTCCTCCTAGAAATGTAATGACATCAACATAATTTTTAGTTCAGTCTAATCTAAAGGCCTTTGTGATGTTAATTTGCGAAGAGCTTGAGCTAATGGGCGTGTCCATGGCAGCGTGACAAAATTCGATATCTCGCCATGGGAATAGAAGCTGTTGTTACTCAGCCATAAAATGTCCGATCTGCCCCAAACTTCACATGGTTGATAAGAGCCATGGCCTGAAGACATCTACGTGCTAATGTTTAGTTATAGACATAGCGCCACCTGCTGGCTACAGGAAATTGCTTGTTTTACACTAACTTAAACATGCAATGTTCAATCTGCCCCAAATTTCATATGTTTGATAATAGTACTGGTTTGAAGACATCTAAATGCCAATGTTCAGTTATGGACATAGCGCCACCAGCTGGCAGCAGGTTTGGAACTTATAAATGACTTTCGTATTCCTCTATATTTACCTTTTTAAATGCATATTGCTCACTGTTCCCTGTCATTCTGAAGCCACCGGTTGGCGGTGCCGGGTGCGAGGTCCCTTCCATCGCTGCTTGCAGCTTTAATTCTTATTATTCTTCTTCTTCTTCTTCTTCTTCTTCTTCTTCTTCTTCTTCTCCAAACTTAATCGCATTTTAGAGGGCCTAAACATGCTCGAAAAGTCAGGAAACTTTGCACACGCAGCGTCAGAACTGGTGAAAATTTCGTCTGATATGGGATTCAGAAGTAGGTGTGGCAAAATGGCTCGACAGCGCCACCTATAAATATTCAGCGGAGTGCGCCTCGAGCTACGTTTCACGTACATGTCTGAAAATCGGTACACTTATGTAACTTAACAATACCTACAAAAAGTCTCCTCCGGAAATCAGAAACCCAACAGGAAGTCGGCTATTTTGAATTTTCTCGTCATATTTTGTGTCATTTTTGCCATTTTCAGGTGTCATACTTTAACGAACTCCTCCCAGAGATTTATTCGGATGAACACCAAAATTGGTCATTGTAATCTAAAGCCTTTTGTGACGTTAAATTGCGAAGATCTAGAGTTTTCATTGGAGGGCGTGTCCGTGGCGTCCTGTCAAATTTTGATGTTTCGCCATGAAACAGGAAGTTGTTATATCTCAGGCATGCTATGTCCGATCTACACCAAACTTCATATGTTTGATAAGAATCCTGACCTGAAGAGATCTACATGACCATATTCAGTTATAGTCATAGCGCCACCTGCTGGCAACAGGAAGTGACATGTTTTACTCTGTAACTAACTCCTCCTAGAGATTTAATGACATCAACATAATATTTAGGTCAGTCTAACCTAAAGGCCTTTGTGATGTTAAATTGCGAAGATCTAGAGTTTTCGTTAAAGGGCGTGTCCGTGGCGGCATCACAAATTTTGATGTCTCGCCATGTGAATAAAAGTTGTTGTAACTCAGCCATACAATGTCCGATCTGCCCCAGACTTCACACGTTCGATAAGAATCCAGACCTGAACACATCTAAATACGAATATTTTCATTATATATAGGCGCCACCTGCTGGCAACAGGAAATGACTTCTTTTACACTATCTTAAACATGCAATGTCCAATCTGCACCAAACTTCACACTTTTAATAAAAATATTGGTCTGAAGATATCTAAGTGCCAATGTTCAGTTAAAGATATATAGCGCCACCTGCTGGCAACAGCAAATTACTTCTTTTAAACTAACTTAAGCATTCAATGTCCAATCTGCACCAAAATTCACGTGTTGGTAAGAGCCCTGACCTGAAGATATCTAAAGGCCAAAATTCAGATATAATCATAGCGCCACCTGCTGACAACAGGATATATCATGCTTTACACTATCTCAAACATACCATGTTCAATCTGCATCAAACTTCATATGTTTGATAAAAGTATTGGTCTGAAGACATCTACATGCCAATGTTTAGTTATAGACATAGCGCCACCTGGTGGCTACAGGAAATTACTTGTTTTACACCAACTTAAACATGCATTGTCCAATCTGCACCAAACTTCACATATTTGGTAAGATTCCTGGCCTGAAGACATCTAAAGGCCAATATTCAGATGTAATCATAGCGCCACCTGTTGACAACAGGATGTGTCAGGCTTTACACTAACTCAAACATACTATGTTCAATCTGCACCAAACTTCATATGTTTGATAAAAGTGCTAGACTGAAGACATCTACATGTTAATGTTCAGTTATAGACATAGCGCCACCAGCTGGCAGCAGGTTTGACGCATATAAATGACTATTACACATTCCTCTATATTTACCTTTTTAAATGCATATTGCTCACCGTTCCCTGTCTTTCTGAAGCCACCGGTTGGCGGTGCTGGGTGCGAGGTCCCTTCCATCGCTGCTTGCAGCTTTAATTAGGGACCGAGCACCGATGGTGCGAGGACCCTATTGAATCTGCTCTGTTTATTAGGGACCGAGCACCGATGGTGCAGAGGACCCTATTGAATCTGCTCCGTTTATTATTATTATTATTATTATTCTTCTTCTCCAAACTTAATCGCATTTTAGAGGGCCTAAACATGCTCGAAAAGTCAGGAAACTTTGCACACGCATCAGAACTGGTGAAAATTTACGTCTGATATGGGTTTCAGGAGTAGGTGTGGCAAAATGGCTCGACAGCGCCACCTATAAATATTCAGCGGAGTGCGCCTCGAGCTACGTTTCACGTACATGTACGAAAATCGGTACAATTATGTAACTTAAAAATACCTACAAAAAAGTCTCCAGTGCAATCAGAAACCCAACAGGAAGTCGGTTATTTTGAATTTTCTCGTCATATTTTGTGTCATTTTTGCCATTTTCAGGTGTCATACTTTAACGAACTCCTCCCAGAGATTTATTCAGATGAACACCAAAATTGGTCATTGTAATCTAAAGCCCTTTGTGACGTTAAATTGCGAAGATCTAGAGTTTTCATCGGAGGGCGTGTCCGTGGCGTCCTGTCAAATTTTGATGTTTCGCCATGAAACAGGAAGTTGTTATATCTCAGGCATGCTATGTCCGATCTACACCAAACTTCACATGTTTGATAAGACTCCTGATATGAAGAGATCTAAGTGACCATATTCAGTTATAGTCATAGCGCCACCTGCTGGCAACAGGAAGTGACATGTTTTACTCTGTAACTAACTCCTCCTAGAGATTTAATGACATCAACATAATATTTAGGTCAGTCTAACCTAAAGGCCTTTGTGATGTTAAATTGCGAAGATCTAGAGTTTTCGTTAAAGGCCGTGTCCATGGCGGCATCACAAATTTCGATGTCTCGCCATGGGAATAAAAGTTGTTGTAACTCAGCCATACAATGTCCGATCTGCCCAAGACTTCACACGTTCGATAAGAATCCAGGCCTGAACACATCTAAATACGAATATTTCATTATAATTAGAGCGCCACCTGCTGGCAACAGGAAATGTCTTCTTTTACACTATCTTAAGCATGCAATGTACAATCTGCACCAAACTTCACACTTTTGATAAAAATATTGGTCTGAAGATATCTAAATGCCAATGTTCAGTTAAAGATATAGCGCCACCTGCTGGCAACAGCAAATTACTTCTTTTAAGCTAACTTAAGCATTCAATGTCCAATCTGCACCAAAATTCACGTATTTGGTAAGAGCCCTGACCTGAAGATATCTAAAGGCCAAAATTCAGATATAATCATAGCGCCACCTGCTGACAACAGGATATATCATGCTTTACACTAACTCAAACATACTATGTTCAGTCTGCACCAAACTTCATATGTTTGATAAATGTATTGGTCTGAAGACATCTACATGCCAATGTTTAGTTATAGACATAAGCGCCACCTGGTGGCTACAGGAAATTACTTGTTTTACACCAACTTAAACATGCATTGTCCAATCTGCACCAAACTTCACATATTTGGTAAGATTCCTGGCCTGAAGACATCTAAAGGCCAATATTCAGATGTAATCATAAGCGCCACCTGTTGACAACAGGATGTGTCAGGCTTTACACTAACTCAAACATACTATGTTCAATCTGCACCAAACTTCATATGTTTGATAAAAGTGCTAGACTGAAGACATCTACATGTTAATGTTCAGTTATGGACATAGCGCCACCAGCTGGCAGCAGGTTTGACACATATAAATGACTATGACACGTTCCTCTATATTTACCTTTTAAATGCATATTGCTCACTGTTCCTGTCTTTCTGAAGCCACCGGTCGGCGGTGAGCGGGCGAGGTCCTTCCATCGCTGCTTGCAGCTTTAATTATTCTTATTATTCTTCTTCTTCTTCTTCTTCTTCTCCAAACTTAATCGCATTTTAGAGGGCCTAAACATGCTCGAAAAGTCAGGAAACTTTGCACACGTCAGAACTGGTGAAAATTTCGTCTGATATGGGTTTCAAGTAGGTGTGGCAAAATGGCTCGACAGCGCCACCTATAAATATTCAGCAGAGTGCGCCTCGAGCTCCGTTTCACGACATGTCTGAAAATCGGTACAATTATGTAACTTAAAAATACCTACAAAAAGTCTTCAGTGCAATCAGAAACCCAACAGGAAGTCGGCTATTTTGAATTTTCTCGTCATATTTTGTGTCATTTTTGCCATTTTCAGGTGTCATACTTTAACGAACTCCTCCCAGAGATTTATTCAGATGAACACCAAAATTGGTCATTGTAATCTAAAGCCCTTTGTGACGTTAAATTGCGAAGATCTAGAGTTTTCACCGGAGGGCGTGTCCGTGGCGTCCTGTCAAATTTTGATGTTTCGCCATGAAACAGGAAGTTGTTATATCTCAGGCATGCTATGTCCGATCTACACCAAACTTCACATGTTTGATAAGACTCCTGATATGAAGAGATCTAAGTGACCATATTCAGTTATAGTCATAGCGCCACCTGCTGGCAACAGGAAGTGACATGTTTTACTCTGTAACTAACTCCTCCTAGAGATTTAATGACATAAACATAATATTTAGGTCAGTCTAACCTAAAGGCCTTTGTGATGTTAAATTGCGAAGATCTAGAATTTTCGTTAAAGGCCGTGTCCATGGCGGCATCACAAATTTCGATGTCTCGCCATGGGAATAAAAGTTGTTGTAACTCAGCCATACAATGTCCGATCTGCCCAAGACTTCACACGTTCGATAAGAATCCAGGCCTGAACACATCTAAATACGAATATTTCATTATAATTAGAGCGCCACCTGCTGGCAACAGGAAATGTCTTCTTTTACACTATCTTAAGCATGCAATGTACAATCTGCACCAAACTTCACACTTTTGATAAAAATATTGGTCTGAAGATATCTAAATGCCAATGTTCAGTTAAAGATATAGCGCCACCTGGTGGCTACAGGAAATTACTTGTTTTACACCAACTTAAACATGCATTGTCCAATCTGCACCAAACTTCACATATTTGGTAAGATTCCTGGCCTGAAGACATCTAAAGGCCAATATTCAGATGTAATCATAGCGCCACCTGTTGACAACAGGATGTGTCAGGCTTTACACTAACTCAAACATACTATGTTCAATCTGCACCAAACTTCATATGTTTGATAAAAGTGCTAGACTGAAGACATCTACATGTTAATGTTCAGTTATGGACATAGCGCCACCAGCTGGCAGCAGGTTTGACACATATAAATGACTATGACACGTTCCTCTATATTTACCTTTTAAATGCATATTGCTCACTGTTCCCTGTCTTTCTGAAGCCACCGGTCGTGATGTGAGGGCGAGGTCCCTTCCATCGCTGCTTGCAGCTTTAATTATTATTATTATTCTTCTTCTTCTCCAAACTTAATCGCATTTTAGAGGGCCTAAACATGCTCGAAAAGTCAGGAAACTTTTGCCATCAGAACTGGTGAAAATTTACGTCTGATATGGGTTTCAGGAGTAGGTGTGGCAAAATGGCTCGACAGCGCC
Source organism: Gymnocypris eckloni scoliostomus (assembly GCA_027564155.1). NCBI lineage: Eukaryota > Metazoa > Chordata > Actinopteri > Cypriniformes > Cyprinidae > Gymnocypris > Gymnocypris eckloni. The sequence goes on from JAJHNS010000045.1 coordinate 134,722, forward strand.
ACCTATAAATATTCAGCGGAGTGCGCCTCGAGCTCGTTTCACGTACATGTACGAAAATCGGTACACTCATGTAACTTAACAATACCTACAAAAAGTCTCTAGGTACGAAATCAGAAACCCAACAGGAAGTCGGTTATTTTGAATTTTCTCTCATATTTTGTGTCATTTTGCCATTTTCAGGTGTCATACTTTAACGAACTCCTCCCAGAGATTTATTCGGATGAACACCAAAATTGGTCATTGTAATCTAAAGCCCTTTGTGACGTTAAATTGCGAAGATCTAGAGTTTTCATCGGAGGGCGTGTCCGTGGCGTCCTGTCAAATTTTGATGTTTCGCCATGAAACAGGAAGTTGTTATATCTCAGGCATGCTATGTCCGATCTACACCAAACTTCACATGTTTGATAAGAATCCTGACCTGAAGAGATCTAAGTGACCATATTCAGTTATAGTCATAGCGCCACCTGCTGGCAACAGGAAGTGACATGTTTTACTCTGTAACTAACTCCTCCTAGAGATTTAATGACATCAACATAATATTTAGGTCAGTTTAATCTAAAGGCCTTTGTGATGTTAAATTGCGAAGAGCTTGAGTTTTCGCTAATGGGCGTGTCCTTGGCGGCATCACAAATTTCGATGTCTCGCCATGGAATAAAAGTTGTTGTTACTCAGCCATAAAATGTCCGATCTGCCCCAAACTTCACACGCTTGATAAGACTCCTGACCTGAAGAGATCTAAGTGACCATATTCATATAAATACATAGCGCCACCTGCTGGCTACAGGAAATGACTTGTTTTACACTAACTTAAACATGCAATGTCCAATCTGCACCAAACTTGACATATTTGGTAGGCGTCCTGGCCTGAAGACATCTAAAGGCCAATATTCAGATGTAATCATAAGCGCCACCTGTTGACAACAGGATATGCCAGACTTTACACTAACTCAAACATACCATGTTCAATCTGCACCAAACTTCATATGTTTGATAAAAGTGCTAGACTGAAGACATCTACATGTTAATGTTCAGTTATGGACATAGCGCCACCAGCTGGCAGAAGGTTTGAAACGTATAAATGACTATGACACATTCCTCTATATTTACCTTTTTAAATGCATATTGATCACCGTTCCCTGTCTTTCTGAAGCCACCGGTCGGCGGTGAGCCGTGCGAGGTCCCTTCCATCGCTGCTTGCAGCTTTAATTCTTATTATTCTTCTTCTTCTTCTTCTTCTTCTTCTTCTTCTCCAAACTTAATCGCATTTTAGAGGGCCTAAACATGCTCGAAAAGTCAGGAAACTTTGCACACGTGTCAGAACTGGTGAAAATTTACGTCTGATATGGGTTTCAGAAGTAGGTGTGGCAAAATGGCTCGACAGCGCCACCTATAAATATTTAGCGGAGTGCGCCTCGAGCTACGTTTAACGTACATGTCTGAAAATCGGTACACTTATGTAACTTAACAATACCTACAAAAAAGTCTCTTGGTACGAAATCAGAAACCCAACAGGAAGTCGGCTATTTAGAATTTTCTCGTCATATTTTGTGTCATTTTTGCCATTTTCAGGTGTCATACTTTAACGAACTCCTCCCAGAGATTTATTCAGATGAACACCAAAATTGGTCAGTGTAATCTAAAGCCCTTTGTGACGTTAAATTGCGAAGATCTAGAGTTTTCATCGGAGGGCGTGTCCGTGGCGTCCTGTCAAATTTTGATGTTTCGCCATGAAAAGGAAGTTGTTATATCTCAGGCATGCTATGTCCGATCTACACCAAACTTCACACGTTTGATAAGAATCCTGACCTGAAGAGATCTAAGTGACCATATTCAGTTATAGTCGTAGCGCCACCTGCTGGCAACAGGAAGTGACATGGTTTACTCTGTAACTAACTCCTCCTAGAGATTTAATGACATACACATAATATTTAGGTCAGTCTAACCTAAAGGCCTTTGTGATGTTAAATTGCGAAGATCTAGAGTTTTACGTTAGGCGTGTCCATGGCGGCATCACAAATTTCGATGTCTCGCCATGGGAATAAAAGTTGTTTTAACTCAGCCATACAATGTCCGATCTGCCCCAGACTTCACACGTTCGATAAGAATCCAGGCCTGAACACATCTAAATACGAATATTTCATTATAATTAGAGCGCCACCTGCTGGCAACAGGAAATGACTTCTTTTACACTATCTTAAACATGCAATGTCCAATCTGCACCAAACTTCACATATTTGGTAAGAGTCCTGGCCTGAAAACACCTAAAGGCCAAAAATCTGATATAATCATAGCGCCACCTGCTGACAACAGGATATATCATGCTTTACACTAACTCAAACATACCATGTTCAATCTGCACCAAACTTCATATGTTTGATAAAAGTATTGGTCTGAAGACATCTACATGCCAATGTTTAGTTATAGACATAGCGCCACCTGGTGGCAACAGGAAATTACTTGTTTTACACCAACTTAAACATGCATTGTCCAATCTGCACCAAACTTCACATATTTGGTAAGATTCCTGGCCTGAAGACATCTAAAGGCCAATATTCGGATGTAATCATAGCGCCACCTGTTGACAACAGGATGTGTCAGGCTTTACACTAACTCAAACATACTATGTTCAATCTGCACCAAACTTCATATGTTTGATAAAAGTGCTAGACTGAAGACATCTACATGTTAATGTTCAGTTATGGACATAGCGCCACCAGCTGGCAGCAGGTTTGACACATATAAATGTTTTCCTGTAGCTCAACTGGTAGAGCATGGCGTTAGCAACGCCAAGATCATGGGTTCGATTCCCAGGGAAAGCAAGAGCTGATTCAATGTAGAAACTGTAACTTGAATGCAATGTAAGTCGCTTTGGATAAAAGCGTCTGCTAAATGCATAAATGTAAATGTAAATGTAAATGACTATGACACGTTCCTCTATATTTACCTTTTTAAATGCATATTGCTCACTGTTCCCTGTCTTTTTGAAGCCACCGGTCGGCTGTGAGCCGGGCGAGGTCCCTTCCATCGCTGCTTGCAGCTTTAATTAGGGGTTCTTGCACGAAGTGCAGAATCCCTATTGTAATTGTTAAGATTTTTATTATTAGGGGTTCTTGCACGAAGTGCAGAATCCCTATTGTAATCGTTAGAATTTTTATTATTAGGGGTTCTTGCATGAAATGCAGAATCCCTATTGTAATTGTTAGAATTTTTATTATTATTAGGGGTTCTTGCACGAAGTGCAGAATCCCTATTGTAATTGTTAAGATTTTTATTATTATTATTATTATTCTGCTTCTGCCGTAAGCATAGCGATGCAGCCAAAACTGTAAGGCCTAGAGACTTGAAACTTTGCCAATGGGTAGACCAAAAATCGAGGAGAGCTTATCAAATTCTCAGCCCAATCGGCCCATAGGTGGCGCTATAGCGACCACTGACGCGAAACGACTCATAACTCCTAAACCGCTTGTCGTAGACTCAAATGTCTTATATCCCTGTAATCCTTGGGTCAATCAAAACAAAATGGCTATCTCCGATTTCATTTGCGCCTAGATAGTTTTTCCGCCATCTTGAAATTTGTTCAAAACCTACTTTTGCGAACTAGTCCTAGGTTTTTCGCCCGATCGGAACCAAACCACTGCAGAAATGTTCTCTGGCAAGTGAATATCAATAATTATCGAAAAAAAGTTGAAATTTCAACTCACGTTCGCAAAGGGCGTAAAAGGTTTGAAAAGAGGCGGGCCAATTTCACTTAAACAGCTATAACTCTTGAACGGAATGAGATATCTTCACCAAACTCAGGACACATGTGTATGACATTGTTTTTTGGTCAAATTAAAAAAATTGACCAGATTCGCCACTTGGTGGCGCTATAAGATTGGGAAAACTGTAACGCATAAACCGTTGGTCTGATTAACTTGAAATTTGGTATACAGTATCTCTGTCCAAGGGAACAAAATATAAGGATATTTGCATATCTCAAAAAACATGGCCGCCATTGGCCATACAATTTTAAACACCTATTAGACAAGGTTAGCAGAGGTCAATCAAAACGAAACTCTATGGGCATGTTCCACTCATTGTTCTAAAGGTCTGTAAGAATTTTGAAAGAAATCGGCCACTAGTTGGCGCTAATTTGATTTTTGGCTCTGTAATCACGTGGTGTTTTACATATCCACACAATATGCATATCATTTGATAGCTCACTTCATAATGAGAAACTTTGCCTCTAGAACCATTGCTGTCAATCAAATCGTTCATTAAATATTCATAAATTTGTAAAAACCTACTTTTTCGAACTAGTCTCTGGTTTTTTTCTCAATCTCGATCAAACCACTGCAGTAATAATCTCTGGACTCTCTAGATCAATAATTATCGAAAAAAAGTGGAATTTTGTCCTTTGGTTAGCTTTAATTGGCTCATTTACCATAAGTGGGCGTGGCCACATAAACCCAAAGGCCTATAAAACCTAAACAAAAACTTGAAACTTTACGAAAGTTGGTGAAAACATGTGTCAGATGACCCTTAACAGCCATGCAAAGTTTCAAGGCGATCGGACCATAGGTGGCGCTATAACAGTAAAAATAGCTCTCAAAAACACTATATTTGTATAGAAAATGACCTCACATTGTTGAGCATGTTCATAATTCACATAAAACACTACTTATTTATATTATTTAATAGGTCTCCTTATTCTGAGCAACTTTGCCTCTTGGACTAATGCTGTCAATCAAATCGTTAATTAAATATTAATAAATATGTCAAAAAACTACATTTGCGAACTAGTCTCTGGTTTTTTTATCAACCTCGATCAAACCACTTTAGTAATAATCTATGGACGCTCTAGATCAATAATTATCGAAAAAATGTGGAATTTTGTCCTTTGGTTTGCTTTAATTAGCTCATTTAAAAATGGGGCATGGCCACATATAACCAAAGGCCTATAAAACCTGAACGAAAATCCAAAACTTTACGAAACTGGGTGAAAACATGTTTCAGATGACTCTTAACAAGCATGCAAAGTTTCATGGAGATCGGACCATAGGTGACGCTATAACAGGGAAAAAGGCCTCAAAACACAGTATTTCTAAGATAAATGACCTCAAATCAATGCAGTACTATTCTCTAGACTCTCTAGATCAATAATTATCAATAAACAGTTGAACATGTGTGTGTGTGTGTTTCTGTGAGCCTGTTGTCCATTTTCGATGTGTTTCACTGTCAGCTATGAATCAAGGTTGGCCTAAACAATAAAAGCACACCCTGATGCCCTCAAAGCAAGAACCCGCTTAATGCTGCTCGCAGCTTTAATTATAGGGTTCTTCGCAGAATCTATTGTAATTGTAAGGATTTTTTATTATTATTATTATTATTATTATTATTATTATTATTATTCCGCCCTAAAACTGAACGTGCAGCCCAAACCGTAAGGCGAGAGCTGAAATTTGGTCAGCTTGTAGTAGTCGTGGAATCGAGGTAATCAAAGGCTCGCCCCTATCGGCTAATAGCGCTACAGAGCAAAGCACTAGATTTTCAGACATTTTTGGCCTTAGCTCGTAAACCGATAGTCGAAAACTCAAAAACTTTACATTTTTGGAATCCTTGGGTCAATCAAATGAGAATGGCTATCTCCGATTTCATTTCCGCCTAGACTTTTATGCCCGCCATTTTGAAATTTGTCCAAAACCTACTTTTGCGAACTAGTCCTAGGTTTTTTGCCCGATCGGAACCAAACCACTGCAGAAATGTTCTCTAGAGAGTTAAGATCAATAATCATTGAAAAAAAGTAGAAATTTCGACTCACGTTTGAAAAGGGGCGTAAAAACAATCGAAAGAGGCGGGGCCAATTTTACTTAAAGAGCTATAACTCTTGAATGGAATGAGATATCTTCACCAAACTCTGGAAACTTATTTATGACATAATTCTTTGGTCAAATAAAAAAAATTGCGCAGCTTTGCCACTTGGTGGCGCTATAAGAATGGAAAAACTGTAACGAGTAAACCGTTGGTCCGATCAACTTGAAATTTAGTATACAGTATATCTGTCCAAAGGGGAACAAAATACTATAAGGAAATTTGCATATCTCAAAAAACATGGCCGCCATTGGCCAAACTAATTTAAACACCTATTAGACAAGGTTAATAGAGGTCAATCAGAACAAAACTCGGTGGGCATGTTCAACTCATGGCCCTAAAGGTCTGTAAGAATTTTGAAAGAAATCGGCCACTAGTTGGCGCTAACGAGTTTATGGCTCTGTAATCACGTGTGTTTAACTTATCCACACAATATGCATATCATTTGATAGCTCTCGTCATATTGAGCAACTTTGCCTCTAGAACCATTAGTGTCAATCAAATCGTTCATTAAATTATTAATAAATATGTCAAAAACCTACTTTTGAACTAGTCTCTGGTTTTTTCTCAACCTCAATCAAACCACTGCAGTAATAATCTCTGGACTCTCTAGATCAATAATCATTGAAAAAAAGTGGAATTTTGTCCTTTGGTTAGCTAGAATTAGCTCATTTAAAAATGGAGCCTGGTTACACATAACCAAAGGCCTATAAAACCTAAACAAAAACTTGAAACTTTATGAAAGTTGGTGAAAACATGTGTCAGATAACCCTCAACAGCCATGCAAAGTTTCATGGAGATCGGACCATAGGTGGCGCTATAACATTCAAAATAGCTCTCAAAAACACTATATTTGTATATAAAATGACCTCACATTGTTGAGCATGTTCATAATTCACATAAAACACTAGATCTTCATATCATATGTTATATATCCTCATTCTGAACAACTCTTGGACTAATGCTGTCAATCAAATCGTTAATTAAATATTAATAAATATGTCAAAAACCTACTTTTGCGAACTAGTCTCTGTTTTTTTTCTCAACCTCGATCAAACCACTGCAGTAATAATCTCTGGACTCTCTAGATCAATAATTATCGAAAAAAGTGGAATTTTGTCCTTTGGTTAGCTAGAATTAGCTCATTTAAAAAGGGGGACTGGCCACATATAACCAAAGGCCTATAAAACCTGAGCAACAAAACTTTTGAAACTGGGTGAAAACATGTTTCAGATGACTCTTAACAAGCATGAAAAGTTTCATGGAGATCGGACCATAGGTGGCGCTTTAACAGTGAAAAAGGCCTCAAAACACAGTATTTCTAAGGTAAATTACCTCAAATCAATGAAGTACTATTCTCCAGACTCTCTAGATCAATAATTATCAATAAACAGTTGAACATGTGTGTGTGTATGTTTCTGTGAGCCTGTTGTCCATTTTCGATGTGTTTCACTGTCAGCTATGAATCAAGGTTGGCCTACACCATAAAAGCACACCCTGATGCCTTCAAAGCAAGAACCCCGCTTAATGCTGCTCGCAGCTTTAATTAGGGGTTCTTGCACGAAGTGCAGAATCCCTATTGTAATTGTTAAAATTTTTATTATTATTATTATTATTTTTATTATTACGCTTCTGCCGTAAAACGCAACGTGCAGCCAAAACTGTAAGGCCTAGAAACTTGAAACTTTGCCAATGGGTAGACCAAAAATCGAGGAGAGCTTATCAAATTCTCAGCCCAATCGGCCCATAGGTGGCGCTATAGCGACCACTGACGCGAAACGACTCATAACTCCTAAACCGCTTGTCGTAGACTCAAATGTCTTATATCCCTGTAATCCTTGGGTCAATCAAAACAAAATGGCTATCTCCGATTTCATTTGCGCCTGGATAGTTTTTCCGCCATCTTGAAATTTGTTCAAAACCTACTTTTGCGAACTAGTCCTAGGTTTTTCGCCCGATCAGAACCAAACCACCGCAGAAATGTTCTCTGGCAAGTGAATATCAATAATTATCGAAAAAAAGTTGAAATTTCAACTCACGTTTGCAAAGGGGCGTAAAAAGGTTTGAAAGAGGCGGGGCCAGTTTCACTTAAACAGCTATAACTCTTGAACGGAATGAGATATCTTCACCAAACTCAGGACACCTGTGTATGACATTGTTTTTTGGTCAAATAAAAAAAATTGACCAGATTCGCCACTTGGTGGCGCTATAAGATTGGGAAAACTGTAACGCATAAACCGTTGGTCTGATTAACTTGAAATTTGGTATACAGTATCTCTGTCCAAAGGGGAACAAAAGGCTATAAGGATATTTGCATATCTCAAAAAACATGGCCGCCATTGGCCAAACAATTTTAAACACCTATTAGACAAGGTTAGCAGTGGTCAATCAAAACGAAACTCTATGGGCATGTTCCACTCATTGCCCTAAAGGTCTGTAAGAATTTTGAAAGAAATCGGCCACTAGTTGGCGCTAATTTGATTTTGGCTCTGTAATCACGTGGTGTTTTACATATCCACACAATATGCATATCATTTGATAGCTCTCATCATATTGAGCAACTTTGCCTCTAGAACCATTAGTGTCAATCAAATCGTTAATTAAATATTCACAAATTTGTAAAAACCTACTTTTTCGAACTAGTCTCTGGTTTTTTTCTCAATCTCGATCAAACCACTGCAGTAATAATCTCTGGACTCTCTAGATCAATAATTATCGAAAAAAAGTGGAATTTTGTCCTTTGGTTAGCTTTAATTGGCTCATTTACCATAAGTGGGCGTGGCCACATAAACCCAAAGGCCTATAAAACCTAAACAAAAACTTGAAACTTTACGAAAGTTGGTGAAAACATGTGTCAGATGACCCTTAACAGCCATGCAAAGTTTCAAGGCGATCGGACCATAGGTGGCGCTATAACAGTAAAAATAGCTCTCAAAAACACTATATTTGTATAGAAAATGACCTCACATTGTTGAGCATGTTCATAATTCACATAAAACACTACTTCTTTATATTATTTAATAGGTCTCCTTATTCTGAGCAACTTTGCCTCTTGGACTAATGCTGTCAATCAAATTGTTAATTAAATATTAATAAATATGTCAAAAACTACTTTTGCGAACTAGTCTCTGTTTTTTTTATCAACCTCGATCAAACCACTGTAGTAATAATCTATGGACGCTCTAGATCAATAATTATCGAAAAAATGTGGAATTTTGTCCTTTGGTTTGCTTTAATTAGCTCATTTAAAAATGGGGCATGGCCACATATAACCAAAGGCCTATAAAACCTGAACGAAAATCCAAAACTTTACGAAACTGGGTGAAAACATGTTTCAGATGACTCTTAACAAGCATGCAAAGTTTCATGGAGATCGGACCATAGGTGACGCTATAACAGGGAAAAAGGCCTCAAAACACAGTATTTCTAAGGTAAATGACCTCAAATCAATGCAGTACTATTCTCTAGACTCTCTAGTTAGGGGTTCTTGCACGAAGTGCAGAATCCCTATTGTAATTGTAAGGATTTTTTATTATTAGGGGTTCTTGCACGAAGTGCAGAATCCCTATTGTATTATAGGATTTTTTATTATTATTATATATTATTATTATTATTATTATTATTATTATTCCACCCTAAAACTGAACGTGCAGCCCAAACCGTATCGAGAAAAGCTGAAATTTGGTCAGCTTGTAGTAGTGGGCGGGAAGGTAATCCAAAGGCTCGCCTGTCGGCTAATAGGGCTATAGAGCAAAGCACTAGATTTTCAGACATTTTTGGCCTTAGCTCGTAAACCGATAGTCGAAAACTCAAAAACTTTACATTTTGGAATCCTTGGGTCAATCAAATGAGAATGGCTATCTCCGATTTCATTTCCGCCTAGATAGTTTTCCGCCATTTTGAAATTTGTCCAAAACCTACTTTTCGAACTAGTCCTAGGTTTTTGCCCGATCGCAACCAAACCACTGCAGAAATGTTCTCTAGAGAGTTAAGATCAATAATTATCGAAAAAAAGTGGAAATTTCTACTCACGTTTGCAAAGGGGCGTAAAAACAATCGAAAGAGGCGGGGCCAATTTTACTTAAATAGCTATAACTCTTGAACGGAATGAGATATCTTCACCAAACTCTGGAAAGTTGTTTATGAGATAATTCTTTGGTCAAAGAAAATATAAGATTGGAAAAACTGTAACGACTAAACCGTTAGTCCGATCGACTTGAAATTTTGTATACAGTATATCTGTCCAAAATATGCATATCATTTGATAGATCACTTCATAATGAGCAACTTTGCCTCTAGAACCATTGCTGTCAATCAAATCGTTCATTAAATATTCACAAATTTGTAAAAACCTACTTTTTCGAACTAGTCTCTGGTTTTTTTCTCAATCTCGATCAAACCACTGCATTAATAATCTCTGGACACTCTAGATCAATAATTATCGAAAAAAAGTGGAATTTTGTCCTTCGGTTAGCTTTAATTGGCTCATTTACAAGAAGTGGGCGTGGCCACATAAACCCAAAGGCCTATAAAACCTAAACAAAAACTTGAAACTTTACGAAAGTTGGTGAAAACATGTATCAGATGACCCTTAACAGCCATGCAAAGTTTCATGGCGATCGGACCATAGGTGGCGCTATAACAGTAAAAGAAGCCTTCAAAAACACAATATTTAAATTGTACATAAACGTAACTTGTAAAAAAACTTTCATATTTTCAAACATACACATAATCTTTACATCATATGATAGAACACCGCATTCTGAACAACTTTGTCTCTGGGAGTACTTCCATCAATCAAAGTGTTATTTAAATATTCTCAATTATGTTCAAAATCTACTTTTGAACTAGTCCTAGGTTTTTTGCCCGATCGAACCAAACCACTGCAGAAATGTTCTCTGGCAAGTGAATATGAATAATTATCGAAAAAAGTTTAAATTTCATCTCAGGTTAGCAAAGGGCGTAAAATGTTGAAAGAGGCGGGGCCAATTTCACTTAAATAGCTATAACTCTTGAACGGAATGAGATATCTTCACCAAACTCAGGAAACATGTGTATGACATTGATTTTTGGTCAAATTAAAAAATTTACCCAGATTCGCCACTTGGTGGCGCTATAAGATTGGGAAAACTGTAACGCATAAACCGTTGGTCCGAATAACTTGAAATTTGGTATACATTATCTCTGTCCGAAGTGGAACAAAACACTATAAGGACATTTGCATATCACAAAAAACATGGCCGCCATTGGCCAAACCATGTTAAACCAATATTGTCACATATTAGACAAGGTTAACAGAGGTCAATCAGAACTAAACTCTTTGGGCATGTTCAACTCATGGCCCTTAAGGTCTGTAAGAATTTTGAAGGAAATCGGCCACTAGATGGCGCTAACGAGTTTTTTTGGCTCTGTAATCCCGTGGTGTTTTACATATCCACACAATATGCATATCATTTGATAGATCTCCTCATGATGAGCAATTTTGGCCCACCGCACATTGCTCTCAATCAAATCGTTAATTAAATATTAATAAATATGTTAAAAACCTACTTTTGCGAACTAGTCTCTGTTTTTTTTTCTCAATCTCGATCAAACCACTTTAGTAATAATCTCTGGACGCTCTAGATCAATAATTATCGAAAAAAAGTGGAATTTTGTCCTTTGGTTAGCTTTAATTAGCTCATTTAAAAATGGGGCTTGGCCACATATAACCAAAGTCCTATAAAACCTGAACGAAAATCCAAAACTTTACGAAACTGGGTGAAAACATGTTTCAGATGACTCTTAACAGGCATGCAAAGTTTCATGGAGATCGGACCATAGGTGGCGCTATAACAGTGAAAAAGGCCTCAAAACACAGTATTTCTAAGGTAAATGACCTCAAATCAATGCAGTACTATTCTCTAGACTCTCTAGATCAATAATTATCAATAAACAGTTGAACATGTGTTTGTGTGTGTGTTTCTGTCAGCCTGTTGTCCATTTTCGATGTGTTTCACTGTCAGCTATGAATCAAGGTTGGCCTAGACCATAAAAGCACACCCTGATGCCCTCAAAGCAAGAAGCCCGCTTAAATGCTGCTCGCAGCTTTAATTATTATTATTTTTATTATTATTCTTCTGCCGTAAAACGCAACGTGCAGCCCAAACCGTAAGGCCTAGAAACTTGAAACTTTGCCAATGGGTAGACCAAAAATCGAGGAGAGATTATCAAATTCTCAGCCAAATCGGCCCATAGGTGGCGCTATAGCGACCACCGACGCGAAACGACTCGTAACTCCTAAACCGCTCGTCGTAGACTCAAATGTCTTATATCCCTGTAATCCTTGGGTCAATCAAAACAAAATGGCTATCTCCGATTTCATTTCCGCCTAGACTTTTCTGCCCGCCATTTTGAAATATGTCGAAAACCTACTTTTGCGAACTAGTCCTAGGTTTTTCGCCTGATCGGAACCAAACCACTGCAGAAATGTTCTTTGGAGAGTGAGTATCAATAATTATCGAAAAAAGTTGAAATTTTAACTCACGTTTTTAAAGGGGCGTAAAAACGTTCGAAAGAGGCGGGGCCAATTTTACTTAAATAGCTATAACTCTTAAGCGAAATGAGATATTTTCACCAAACTCTGGAAACTTATTTATGACATAATTCTTTGGTCAAATAAAAAAAATTGCGCAGCTTTGCCACTTGGTGGCGCTATAAGATTGGAAAAACTGTAACGCATAAACCGTAGGTCCGATCAACTTGAAATTTGGTATAGAGTATCTCTGTCCAAGGAGGAACAAAATATTATAAGGACATTTGCATATCTCAAAAAACATGGCCGCCATTGGTCAAACAATTTTAAACACCTATTAGACAAGGTTAAAAGAGGTCAATCAGAACGAAACTCATTGGGCAAGTTCAACTCATGGCCCTTAAGGTCTGTATGAATTTTGAAAGAAATCGGCCACTAGTTGGCGCTAACGAGATTTATGGCTCTGTAATCACGTGTCGTTTAACTTATCCACACAATACGCATATCATTTGATAGCTCACTTCATAATGAGAAACTTTGCCTCTAGAACCATTGCTGTCAATCAAATCGTTCATTAAATATTAATAAATTTGTAAAAACCAACTTTTTCGAACTAGTCTCTGGTTTTTTTCTCAATCTCGATCAAACCACTGCATTAATAATCTCTGGATACTCTAGATCAATAATTATCGAAAAAAAGTGGAATTTTGTCCTTTGGTTAGCTTTAATTGGCTCATTTACAAGAAGTGGGCGTGGCCACATAAACTCAAAGGCCTATAAAACCTAAACAAAAACTTGAAACTTTACGAAAGTTGGTGAAAACATGTGTCAGATGACCCTTAACAGCCATGCAAAGTTTCATGGCGATCGGACCATAGGTGGCGCTATAACAGTAAAAGAAGCCTTCAAAAACACAATATTTCAATTGTACATAAACGTAACTTGTAAAAAAACGTTCATATTTTCAAACATACACATAATCTTTACGTCATATGATAGAAAACCGCATTCTGAACAACTTTGTCTCTGGGAGTACTTCCATCAATCAAAGTGTTATTTAAATATTCTCAATTATGTTCAAAATCTACTTTTGCGAACTAGTCCTAGGTTTTTTGCCCGATCGGAACCAAACCACTGCAGAAATGTTCTCTGGCAAGTGAATATGAATAATTATCGAAAAAAAGTTTAAATTTCAACTCAGGTTCGCAAAGGGGCGTAAAATTGTTCGACAAAGGCGGGGCCAATTTCACTTAAATAGCTATAACTCTTGAACGGAATGAGATATCTTCACCAAACTCAGGAAACATGTGTATGACATTGATTTTTGGTCAAATTAAAAAAATTACCCAGATTCGCCACTTGGTGGCGCTATAAGATTGGGAAAACTGTAACGCATAAACCGTTGGTCCGAATAACTTGAAATTTGGTATACATTATCTCTGTCCAAAGTGGAACAAAACACTATAAGGACATTTGCATATTAAGCAAATCTCATGGCTGCCATTGGCCAAACCATGTTAAACCAATATTGTCACATATTAGACAAGGTTAACAGAGGTCAATCAGAATTGAAAACTCATTGGGCATTCAACTCATGGCCCTTAAGGTCTGTAAGAATTTTAAAGAACTCGGCCACTAGTTGGCGCAATCTAGAATAATTCATCGAAAAAAGTGGAATTTTGTCCTTTGGTTAGCTAGAATTAGCTCATTCAAAAAGGGGGCCTGGTCACACATAACCAAAGGCCTATAAAACTTAAACAAAATCTTGAAACTTTATGAAAGTTGGTGAAAACATGTGTCACATTAACTTTAACAGCCATGCAACGTTTCATGGAGATCAGACCATAGGTGGAGCTATAACAGTAAAAATAGCTCTCAAAAACACTATATTTGTATTGAAAATGACCTCACATTGTTGAGCATGTTCATAATTCACATAAAACACTAGATCTTCATATCATATGTTATATCTCCTCATTCTGAACAACTTTGCCTCTTGGACTAATGCTGTCAATCAAATCGTTAATTAAATATTAATAAATATGTAAAAAACCTACTTTTGCGAACTAGTCTCTGGTTTTTTTCTCAACCTCGATCAAACCACTGCAGTAATAATCTATGGACTCTCTAGATCAATAATTATCGAAAAAAGTGGAATTTTGTCCTTTGGTTAGCTAGAATTAGCTCATTTAATAAGTGGGCTTGGTCACATATAACCAAAGGTCTATAAAACCTAAACGAAAACTTGAAACTTTACGAAAGTTGGTGAAAACATGTTTCAGATGACTCTTAACAAGACATGAAAAGTTTCATGGAGATCGGACCATAGGTGGCGCTATAACAGTGAAAAAGGCCTCAAAACACAGTATTTCTAAGGTAAATGACCTCAAATCAATGTACTATTCTCTAGACTCTCAGATCAATAATTATCTATAAACAGTTGAACATGTGTGTGTGTGTTTCTGTGAGCCTGTTGTCCATTTTCTGTGTTTCACTGTCACCTATGAATCAAGGTCAATCAAAACCATAAATATTCACACCCTGATGTCAAAACCTACTTTTGCTGAACTAGTCTCTGGTTTTTTAACTGCATCAAACCACTGCAGTAATAATTTTTATTATTATTAGATCAATGCAGAATTATTGTAATTGTAAGGATTTTTTTTATTTATTATTATTATTATTATTATTATTATTATTATTATTATTATTATTCGCCCTAAAACTGAACGCCCAAACTTTAGGGCGAGAGATGAACTGGTCAGCTTTAGTAGTCGTGGAACAGCATCCAAAGTTTCATGTCGGCCATAGGTGGCGCTAACATGAAAAGAGCAAAACACTAGATTTTCAGAAATCAAATTTATATGTCTAAACTCTCGATAGTCAAAACTCAAAAACTTTACATTTTGGAATCCTTGGCTCAATCAAAACAAAAATGGCTATCATTTCGATTTCATTTGTAGACTTTTCTGGCCGCCATTTTGAAATTTGTCAAAACCTAAACTTAACTAGTCCTAGGTTTTTCGCCAATCGAACCAAACCACTGCAGAAAATGTTCTTTGCAGAGTGAATTATAATAATCATTAAAAAAAGAAATTTCGATATTAGACAAGGTTAATAGAGGTCAATCAGAACAAAACTCGGTGGGCATGTTCAACTCATGGCCCTAAAGGTCTGTAAGAATTTTGAAAGAAATCGGCCACTAGTTGGCGCTAACGAGTTTTATGGCTCTGTAATCACGTGTCGTTTAACTTATCCACACAATATGCATATCATTTGATAGCTCTCGTCATATTGAGCAACTTTGCCTCTAGAACCATTAGTGTCAATCAAATCGTTCATTAAATATTAATAAATATGTCAAAAACCTACTTTTGCGAACTAGTCTCTGGTTTTTTTCTCAACCTCAATCAAACCACTGCAGTAATAATCTCTGGACTCTCTAGATCAATAATCATTGAAAAAAAGTGGAATTTTGTCCTTTGGTTAGCTAGAATTAGCTCATTTAAAAATGGAGCCTGGTTACACATAACCAAAGGCCTATAAAACCTAAACAAAAACTTGAAACTTTATGAAAGTTGGTGAAAACATGTGTCAGATAACCCTCAACAGCCATGCAAAGTTTCATGGAGATCGGACCATAGGTGGCGCTATAACAGTAAAAATAGCTCTCAAAAACACTATATTTGTATAGAAAATGACCTCACATTGTTGAGCATGTTCATAATTCACATAAAACACTAGATCTTCATATCATATGTTATATCTCCTCATTCTGAACAACTTTGCCTCTTGGACTAATGCTGTCAATCAAATCGTTAATTAAATATTAATAAATATGTCAAAAACCTACTTTTGCGAACTAGTCTCTGGTTTTTTTCTCAACCTCGATCAAACCACTGCAGTAATAATCTCTGGACTCTCTAGATCAATAATTATCGAAAAAAGTGGAATTTTGTCCTTTGGTTAGCTTTAATTAGCTCATTTAAAAATGGGGCCTGGCCACATATAACCAAAGGCCTATAAAACCTGAACGAAAATCCAAAACTTTACGAAACTGGGTGAAAACATGTTTCAGATGACTCTTAACAAGCATGAAAAGTTTCATGGAGATCGGACCATAGGTGGCGCTATAACAGTGAAAAAGGCCTCAAAACACAGTATTTCTAAGGTAAATGACCTCAAATCAATGCAGTACTATTCTCTAGACTCTCTAGATCAATAATTATCAATAAACAGTTGAACATGTGTGTGTGTGTGTTTCTGTGAGCCTGTTGTCCATTTTCGATGTGTTTCACTGTCAGCTATGAATCAAGGTTGGCCTACACCATAAAAGCACACCCTGATGCCTTCAAAGCAAGAACCCCGCTTAATGCTGCTCGCAGCTTTAATTATTAGGGGTTCTTGCACGAAGTGCAGAATCCCTATTGTAATTGTAAGGATTTTTATTATTATTATTATTCCGCTCGTAAAACGCAACGTGCAGCCCAAACCGTAAGGCCTAGAAACTTGAAACTTTGCCAATAGGTAGCACAGAAAAGCGG